>VDFB02298876.1:49481-77148 GCA_007258455.2 Sequoia sempervirens | reverse complement strand
GCTCGAAGTCCAAAAATGCCATACAGAGTTGCTCACAAGTCTAACGGTGCCATATAACACTGCTATTAGTCCAACGGTGCCATATAGCACTGCTTCAAACTCAAAACAATGGCGCCTATGCAAACAGAGCCTCTAGACTTTCTTGCTTTGTCACTTAAAGTTAAAATGGCCGTATCTTGGTCATTTTTTGGTCTTTTTCGAAGATTTTTTTTTTTAAATGGGGTATCATTTCATAAGATATCCAATGGTGTACGTTTTTATCAACTTTGATAGAGTTAAAATTTTCAAATTTTCACTAAATGTCAAATCATAATGAAACTTGGTCTAAATTTTAGGGTTTTATGCTTAATCATTTATCTAATCCTCATATATTCTTGTTTCTTGATTTCATCTAACATTTGGAGCTTGTATTGCAGGTTTTAAAGGATCATGGAGCACAAAATTCAAAGTAAAAGCATTATCACATCATTGTATCAAGTGTTTTTGAACACTTTGGGGAGAAATTTTAATCCCTTCTTTTAACGACTTTGTCACTTTAAAGCTTTTAGGACCTACTAAATTTATTTTGGGCTCTAAAAATAAAATTTCATTTTTTGCTACAAAGGGCTTAAAAAGAACTTTTAGGACAAACTCACTAGATTTGGTTTGAGGCTAACAATTGAACAAGGAAATCTCCATATTTCCTTTGGTGCTTAAAAAGAATAAAATCATTTCTTTGTGGATTTAAAATGAACAAGTGCTTCTTTGTTTTGTGATTGCTTACTCAAATGAACACCATTGAAAATACGTATGCACTTCTCTCGTACCTCACGACGATCTTGAGAATCAAAAGGCTTTTGGTGGTCTTAGGTTGGGATGAAGTAATTGCCTCCAAATTTTAGTTTGGGAAATAAATTGAACAAAACATCTTGTGAGTGTGAGTAAACCTATCATGTGTATTCTATCTTTGTTTCTCAACAAAGATCGATCGAGTTATAGATATGTTTGCTCGCTATTGTTTATTTAAGAGGGACTACCTTGGGGAGAAAGTACTCACCCAAGGGAGTGACAACCAATAAAACTCTAAAGCCAAGAGTATTTCCAGGTGGGATATAAAAGTCAGTACTAGAACAAAAGCTAGTATCATGTGGTTGGCTTTGACAAGAAGGGCAGCAATGGTTTCTCACCTCGATGGGTCAACTCCTACGAATGGAAATTCTGAATTAGAACCCTTGTTGTAGAAAAGCCAAAATCCCTATCTATTTGTTGGTACAAGAATGATCATTTTGAAGCCACCCCACACTTTTACAGTTTTTAGTAGAAATGGAAATTAATCCATAGTATTTTTTATGGGTACTAATGCTTGGTTTCCCTGTATAAGTGAGTGTCATGGAGGGGAGCCAATGGGGTCAAGCATCTAACCATTTGCTAAAAATAAGCATAGCTAGACTTGTCCAAGTGGGGACTCAATAAATATAGTCTTTCATAACCATAGGGTTGTACTTGTTCCTGGTTATAAAACACTTTGCTTGATCATAAACATTAGGAAAACAAAAATTTAACTTGAACATCAAATTTCAAACCCTTTAGAGGATGAAATACCTTTGACAAAATCCAAGTGCTATTTCTTGCCCTTGGGATTCTATCCTTAGAGGCTTCTAAGAATTTGTATTTCATCTCAACTTTCTCCTACTAAGGTCAACAATAGGAAACTTTTTCCTTGATTTTTCTAGATTTCCACATAATGAACTTTGTGGGATGAAGAGAATTTGGACATTAGACATCTAGTTTCAAAAGCTAATCAAGAGTTTGTTTGTAAAAAGAACTCAAAGCTAAGAAACAATTGGGTCCCCCACACATGTTCTTGGCATCTTTTGGTCATATGGTTTTCATGCAAACATTGGTCTTTTGGTTTTGAACTACTCTTAGAGAAAAGGATGTTCTTCACTATCTTGGCCTTGTAAACAAAGTCCATGTTAGGTTCATTTAGGATCAAATAAAACACTTTATCCATTCCAAACATTTATCATATCATCCCAAAAATCAACTTTAGAGCTTTGGAAACATCATTATCTAGAATTAGGTACATCCTTAAACCAAATAAAAATCATTTGTTTAGTTAGGTGTGCTTGGATGAATCCTTACACACACACTTAGATAAATTATCACCTCTTTGAACAAGTGCATCCTAAGATCACATCTAACATCTTAGGGTTTACAAGTTCATTATCCAAACCAAAGAATCAAAATCAAATCCCTAAGTCTAGTATCCCTCCAAGGTTCCTAAAAACATTCAACACCCATATCATTCACCCCTTTCATCTTTCATCTCATCATTGGTCTTAAACACCTTAGGGGTCACTTTTTGAACAAGGTCAAAACACAAGGAAAAACATGGAATATAAACTTGATCCATACATCATGAGTGGTCTAAACCAACAAACTATCAAAGCCTTACAATTCCAATTGATTATCAACACTCACAATTATACAATTCGTACATGGGATCATTATCTCCTACAAACCTCAATGGTACAACAAATGTGAGTATGCCCAGTCAAGAGCTTGTAGCACCTATCTTGATGGTAGATTTAAATCCGAGTCCAAACCAACAAATCTATCAACAAAACACTCAATGCATGAGTCTTCTACAAAACAACATCAACCCACCAAATCCATACATGCCAAATGTGAATATATCAAGTACAATTTTTCCAAGCATGAACATTTTGAATCCACACTTGGTAATCTTTAGGATGTATATATTTGTGAATCATACAATTTTTTTTTAAATTCCAAACAAGATGTTAAAGAATCCATGTATCAATCCAAGTCAAGGTAACACCATGCAAAATCAAGGCAATATTATTCCCAAACACAACAATGTTCAATTCCAACCTATCATGCCAAATCTAAACATCATCCAAAATTAGAACATTGTCCAAAATAAATTTATCCATGATCCCATGCAAACACCACAATTGTACATTCCAAATTTTCTTGAACAAAAACCAAATCAACTATATAAAGGGATTCAAGATCAAAATCAAGATCAAATCTAGCAAGATCAAACTGCTACACTTACCAAAAAGTTGATTCATTGAGCCAAGAGACATCTTCACTCCAAGATCAATACACTCTACCATTGGTTAAACCATGTCATCAAAGCATTTACTTGTGTCCACAACCACATCAAGAACAATATCTCCAATGTCCAGAGGTTGGATATCAAGATCGATAACATCAATAAAAAACCCAATCACCCCATCTTTAAGATCAATCATCACATCTCTAAGATCATTCACCACATCTCAAAAATCATTCATCACAAGGTCAAATTAGAGGAAAAATCTCACAAGGTAACAAATCAAAATACACACCACTTGTGGGACCAATTGAATCGATCATGCAACAATTGGTGCAAGAAAATATCGTTAAAATACCCACCTATGAGAACTATCAAGAACCATACATAAAACCGCCTTGATATGATGAGAAGCACCTTTGTGAGTATCACAAAATAAATGGACACACAACATAAAATTTTATTCAACTCAAAAATCTCATCCAAGACCTAATTGATAAAATAAAAAAAACTATCGGGGACAATGATCAGGATTCAACGACTAATGATGGGATTGCCAATCTCTCCACCACAAATGTTGAAAATAATGATCAAGATCTTGAAGATGCTTCTACCTCATCCAAAGATCAAATCAACATACATCAATAGTCACTTTTTGATCGTGATAAGAATCCCTAAACAATATCTGACAATGATCTATTTCAAGGAGGATTAACATTATCGACCAATGATCATGTTGAAAATGTCTCTACATCACCTAATGAGTTAGAGGACATATCTCAAGAATTTATTTTAAAGCATGATCAACATCTCACACAAAGTCTATCAATGGTCTTTTCCAAGACATATTGACATCCTTTGACCTCATGATTGTTGATATTGAAGGAATCTTGAACTCAACATTTGATCCAAGTCCCTTTTAAGATCAAGAGGATATTGAGCCATTTCCCATGATTAAAGAAGATATCCAAGAACCCTTTGTAATAAATCCACTATTTGAAACTAACCCATGTCAAGAACTTGATCCAAAGCATGTCAAAAGCAATCCCAAAAATTATCAAGATCAAGAATTTGTATCTACAAGATACTACAATGATCTAATGGATACTCTCCTATCTATACAAGATCTCACAAATGATGATCACATCCACATAGCACATACTCCTCCATCTACCCATGAGATTCTTTCTTTGGATGGACATGTAGATGATCTACATTCAGAACAAGATTCCTTTACTCTTGATATTATTACACAAAAACTACAGGTTGATTCCTACATTCAAACTGATTTGTCAACATTAGGATCAGATATATCCCAAATTAAGACTAAGGGCCTAATGTATGAATATATCCAACATTATCCACTCAAGGAAACATGTCAAACTAAATAAGACATTCTGGAGTTAGCATATCAACAAATGGAAATAGCATCATCTATAGTGGTCATTTATCAGAGCATGCTTACTAAACAAGATATCTCAAAACAAGCAGAATCAAGGAACGAAGGTGCCACTACCACCATACTGGGGGAAATTTTGTCTCAAGAAAACATCAACATAGGGAGCATAAAGAATCCTTACGATGAAACCAATGCCAATACTACAACTAGCCACATCATGAATCTTCATCCACCCATCACCCCATCCACAAATTGGGACCAACATCAAAAGAAGATTTTGAATCAAATCACAATGAATTTTATCAAAGAGAAAGAAGCTAAGAAGCATATCGAACAAAACAAATACATATGGATACCAAAAAATACAAAGAAATATTATCCCTTTCAAAATCCATTAGTCAAAGAAACTATGGGGGAAAATAAAAAAGGGAAAAGTATCCACCAAAGATGTCCACAAAAGAAAAAGAAGGCTTATCAAGAAACATACAAAGTGTATCAAGCAATTGGTCCTAATTCCATGCACACTTCTGTATCCACCCATCATTGCTCATATTCCCAAGTTTGAGAGTCAAAGGTTCCAAACTATCAACCAATCCATCTTTTATTCCTCAACATACTCCATCCATGCCTCCACGCATGATATGTGATTCTCAAATTGACTAGGTATTGGAATCCACCCTTCATCATAAGGATTCAGAAGGCACTCTATCACAATGTGCACACCAAGATAGAGTTAACTCTGGTATCAATAAAGTAGATCATGAATCTAAAAATTTCTATTCAAGTGCACATATCTTAGGAAAGCAACTTCTTCAAGTAGGATATCAATGGAACATTATGACATAAGCATGTACATTGACACCACCAAGTGGTTCAACATGAGCTTAAAATATTTTAGAAAAACTAAAAAAATAAAAAATATATGAAAATAAAAAAAAATAAAAAAAAAGGATAAAAATAGTAAAGAAAAAAATTGTCCTCTAGTTAAAACCACTTTGGTGGAACTTTGGGAAGGTACCATGATGAAAAAATAGTAAACATGCATTATGTGAAGAATCAAACATCTACGCGTGCCAGTTCAGGTGGAAGCATCTCTTCCCATCCATAATAAATCCAACATTCCATTAATATCAACCATAATAAATCCATTTCATACATGAACCTTTTATCCAATCCATTTTCATCCATCTACATCCATGTTGATCTTGAAAAATTTTGGCACACACTTTTCACTTGCTTATGGTAAACATCTTGACATAAGTCATTTTCATTGATCCTATCCTATGAAACACTATCTGAGCCATGAAGCATTATCCATATGAGCATTCTTTATCCAAACACCTTATCTTATCACAAGATAATCTATATCCCTCCATCCATGACATTCCATACATTGTTAGACACTGGGGGTAGATATTTACATCTCTCTTTAGGAATAAATCTTGATCTATATCTTCCAACTTATGTGGTGATCTGAACATTGGCAAACATGAAATCAAATTCATCAAGCACTTGTGACCAAAAATCCAAATCACTAGCCCATGGTATATTTTGATGAGAAGACATTCCTTATCAATATTCATCTTTCATCGAACATCAATCCAAAAAATCACTATCAATCACATCTAATGTGTGCTTCAACGTCACATCAAATCATCCAAAACAACTTTTTTTTCAAACCAAGCTTCATCAATCTTGATCAAATCAAATCTAATCAATCCATCATCATCTCGAGATATCCTTCCCAATCCTTGTGTTGTGTAACACTATCCTTGGATTGTTGTGTATCCTTGATAATGTTATAATCATCAATCCTACATCATCTTGGGATATCCATCCTAATCCTTGTGTTTCTTAACACTATCCTTCAATTGTTTTATATCCTCAACAATATTATCATCATCAATCCATCAATCTGATCAATCAAACTTAGTTTTGTTTTCAACAAAATCCCAAAAAAAAGAACTAACATCGTCACACACATCCATATCCAAAATATCAAAATCATGTGAAAAATACAAAAACACCCAAAACAAATCTCAAAACAAATCAAAAACTTGGTCATCCGAACTACATCGTCTCTGAGCTTAAATGTAGGCATGGCTAATCTTTTATCAGCCCTCGAGACACAAAATCCAAAAACATTCATAAAATGTCAGTAAACACAAAAACTTTGGAAAACTCAAAAATCAAAACATTTGTGAAATCTCAAAAATACCAAAAATAGCCTCAAAACATTTCAAAACATCAAAAACATCCAAATATATTGAAAAATCCATCTATCTCATCTCACTTTCACCCACAATAATCTCATCCATAATAAATCAATCATCACACTCACCCTTTCGAAAAAAAAGAAGAAACAAGTACAACAATTAGCGAAAGCAAGCTTCAAACATAAAATAAAAAACAAACTTCAAACTTTTAAATGCAAAATCAAAATCTTGATCATTGTCAAACATGTCAGTCAACATTATATCAAAATCATATTAAATAATTTATCAACCCATCATCATCCTATGCAATGCATGGCCTAGGATATATTGTTTCAACAATGGGCATGATTTTGGATATCACTTTGGATACTTATCCTAAACAAAACACATCCCCTTGGATAGAGGTATGAAGAACATTGACTTGTTTGTGTAGTTGATCTTTTCTTTTTGATTTATCTTATTGTGCTCATTCTAATGACCTTTGATGATGTCTAATCAAAATGATTTAGAGAGAAAGGAATGGGACATCAATAATTATCTTTTTGTATGTTGTGCTTGTTGGGAATTCTAGTAATATAACTTGGTGAATACTTGCTTTGTTAGGTGCATCTGATTAAGTCATCATCTCCTATTAATTAAATAAATCACTTTGTTTAATTAATCCTATAGTCCCTCTTTTAATTAAATAATTCATTTTATTTAATTAATCTTTATTTGATTTAAAGCTAATACCATCCTCTTTAGTTAAATAAATCAAATCTTATTTAATTAAGTCTAAAATCATTCTTCCTCTCATTTTGATTTATTTAAATCCAAAAATCTAAATCAAATGGTCAAATCAGCCAATCTCCTTTAAATTAATCAAATCTTGATTAAACTTATTCTTAATCTATCAAATCCTCTAGATTTTGCAACTTGCACATGAAAATCAATTTAATTGATTTATAAATCATCTATTTTCATTCAAAAAAGGCATCAAAGATGAAATATTCCTCAAATTTGAAATCTCACCCCAAAAGGACCTTGTCCCTTCCAACAAAGCATTTAACATCTCTTACAAGTCCTTTTCTTGAGCAATGTGACATTAACTTCATCTTTCACCTCATCCTTCAAGCCATCTTTTAAATTTGAATCTCCTGCCTCTTTGCACATTCTCCAAAATGTGCTCAAGCTTCCTCCATTCACATATTCACAAGTGGTACTTTCCCATTGGATGTTGAATAATCCCACATTCATCCATTTTGCTCATTCCTTAATCTTGTCCTTCTATTTATAGAAGGCTTCTCTTTGTATTTTTCATCCATAACTTAGAGAAAAGTTACTCTCTTCACATTGAGAGCTAATTTTATCCATCTTCATAACATTTGTCATCATCTTAGCTAGGTTATTGTAGATTTCAACAAGGAGCTCATTTTTCTTCATCAACAAGTGGATCAATCTTCATCAAATCATCACAATGCTTCCAAAGGACTTGGGAAAGGACCAATTTCCACATCAAATTGGCACCAACTCCCCCATAAGATCAATAGTTTGCATATTCTCAATAGGATTTCATCTAGTTCATTGTTTTTACATTGCATTCTTGTTTTATTCCTATTTTGAGCATAGTTAAATATATTTTATGGGAAACTTAGATTCTAACTTGCATTTCAATCTTCTAATGTGTGTATTCTTTGTGTTTTGCAGGTGCTACGATCTTGGTTCATACAATATCCATACAAATCTATACATAGGGGTGATAAAATATAGTAGTAGAAAATCATTGTTCCAATGAAAACTTAGAATATATATTTCCATTTTCTACATTGGCGCTCACATTGCATTCCAACCATTTGTACTTTGTGCCACATATCGGCTCATCGTTGCATGTCACTACATGCAACTGGTAGTTCTAGATTTTTTAGTATGTCAATGTGATGCAAGTGTATCCTATTTGTTTGGTTTTAGTCTAAAGTTTATAGATAAAATAATGAGAGGTTATAAGTTCCTTAAAATCCTTCAAATCAATTTGTTTCAACTGGAAGATAGGAAGTTAGAGGAATTATACGAATTGTTATTTTACTTTTCTAAATAGAATGATTTTTTTTAGATTAGTTTTAGGCTTAACTTAGCCTATTATTTAGTATAAAAGATAGGCCATGTCGTAGCTTGAGGATAAGGAGAGTTCCCATGCAAATAGAATAATATGTACAAAACTCTCATTAATTAGAATATTTTATAGCCATATTCTTTGTAGATTTTTTAGATGATTGTGTCTAATATTATTGTGTGAATTTCTTAAACAAGTTTGAAGTTTCTATGCTATGTATTTCACTATAATTTTGGTATTAGAGGAACTGATTATGGGAAAGCTAGGTGTATAGTGTTTTTAATAGTTTAGATCGAAGCTCTATTTGAAAAGAGAAGTCGCAAGCATATTGAAAAGGTCACAACAAAAAAGAGGAGCAAAGTCATGCCAAGTTGATTACTGCTAGTCATTGGACAAGATTCAAATTTCTATTGAGGTCAAAGAAGGTGATCAAGCCAAAGATAAAGTGTGTCAGAAAACTAGACCTTTTATAGAGATTGTAGATTGAAAAAGAAATGTCTAAAGCTACCATTAAGCATAAAGAAATCACCAAAAAAAAATTAATATTTAAATTGAGAGTGTTAAGTGGTTTAGCTAGAGTTTTTTTGTCTTTGTGGTTTGAATTAAATGACTCTATTTGTTGGAAAATGTGAGTAGCATTGATCTCATATTGTAGAAGTTTTATAAGAACTTCTATGTTTGAAAGACCCCCATAAGCAATAGTTTATAAGCAGTAGTAAAATATTTATAACTTTCTCATTTATTGATGAAATCAAGAAATTCAAAATGATTTAGAAAGTTGGGAATGTGTAGAACAAAACATAGAAATAGTCTTAAGAAATTCACTCTAGTGAATAAGTTATTATAAATAGAAGTATGATGGGAATTTAAAAAAAATGTTGCAAATTAGAATTAAAATATCATTCATAAATTTGCATATGAAAAGTAACTTATTTTTTAGCCCTATATCATTTTTAGCAAAGCAGAAAAGAATTCTTGAAGGTTCAAGAGGAGATTTTCTTTGTCAAGGGATGGTTTTGATAGTTAGAGGATGAGGATGAGGTTGAGGTCGAGGAAGACCTATCGCTAACACTTACTTTTTTGAAGTGAGAAACCTTCAAGAATGGTTAGAGGCCATGGAAATGACACAAAGGTGAGATGCTGACAATGGAGATGTCAATGAACAAGAAGTAGAATATTCTAAAGAATAATTAGAACCAGAAGGAGAATTTGTTGCCACAAAAAAGAATAATTAAAGCAGCTATAGGGGCAAGTTCCAAACCATGAGTAGAAGTGCTAATGTATGATGGTATCTTCAATGTAGAAGAACTGATTGATTGGATAGGTTCTCTAGATAATTACTTTGAGTATGAGAATTTTGATGAAGTTAAGAGAGTGAAATTTGTTGTCACTAGATTAAATAGTCAGGAATCTCTCTAGTGGGACATAGTGCAGGATGAAAGTAGGAATAAAGGAAAAGCTAAGATCAATAGTTGGGACAGAATGATCACCAAACTAAAAGGTAAATTCATGTCTAAAGACTATCAAATCACTTTGTTTAAAAAAATGTAGAATTTAAAACATAAAATAATGTTTGTAAAAGAGTATACTGAATATTTTTATAGAATTAACATCAAGCTATTCATGTGGAGGAAACACCTAAAAAGTTAGCCAGGTAGATTAATCGCTTGAGATATGACATTCAAGATGAGATTAGTTTGTTTCCCTTGAAGATGGTAGAAGAGGAATACCAATTTGCTTTAAAAGAAGATAAATTCTTGAGAAAACAAATTCAAAAAGAGGAAAAAATAGAGGAAGAGGAAAACAAAGAGGAAGAGAAAAATTTCAAACTCAAAGAGATGGAGCTAGCAAGTTCAAGGCAACCAGAGCAGCCAACAAGACGTAATAATTTTAGGTAGAAGGTCATATTTTAGATGCAAAGATATAGGTTTTCAAATAGGATGCTACAAATGTAACAAGTATGGACAAAAATCTTATGAATGTCAAGAGAATCCTTCTATAAGCCAGGGAAATGTGCATATTGCACAAGAAGATGAAGCAATTGTATGATCACCTACAAATGAAGAAATACTAGAAGCATGAGAATCCTTGGTGATGAAAAGATTAATATTGAATTCAAACAAGGAGATTTAAGAACCTACCCAAATGAATTCTTTGTTAAGAACAATGTTAAAAAAAAAAGGTAAATATTGAAAAGTTATTATTGATAATAGAAGTACTAATAATCAAGTTTCCATAGAGATGGTGGATAAGTTAGGATTAGAAAAGACAACAAACCCTACTCCCTACAAGGTGTCTTGGTTGCAATTCAAGGACATCGAGTCAAGTGGTGCCACAATGTAAATTATATGAATCTTCTAAACAATTGGCGTATACATTGCATAGATAAGTAGGTATATTCTCATGAAAGGTTAGAAAGATGAAATCATTCAAGAAACTAGTATTTCCTTGAAATACATACAAATATATAACCAAGAATACAAACAACATTAACCAGAACAAATAAAATATTGATCAAAAAGTTATTTAAAATATTGTTCTCAAGTTGAGTGACTGGAATCCTAAAGGATGCTTCTAATAACTATGATCAGTGCCATTATCTATGGGCTAGGAGTTGACATAAATTGAAATGCAAGGTACATTTAATCCTAAACACAAATGATCTTAGTGAAATTACTTTGAAATTCACCCATCTATAATCAAAGCCTAAGAATACTTATCAAATCCAATTGTTCTGCACATGAATTTATGATAAGATCTAAGCATTTTAACTAATTTTTTAAACCATAGCGAAAATCAAAGTGTATACCAAAGCTTAACAACAATGAAAATTGATGAAATGATCTTTGATAAGCATTTTCATTAATAACTCAACTATATATTAAATTGGAGAGACTATAGAATTAAAAAAATTGCAATTATCATTCTGATATGCTCAAAAACCATACATTTGACAAAATTTACTATCTAGACTCAAAGCGTTAGATAAAGACTCCTAACATATTCACTTTGTGTTTTGTAATTACACTATTCAACTCCAGAATTCAACAAAATACCTCCACAAATGGTCATAAATTCTCTTTTATAGAATAACGGAAAAAAATAAGCTTAAGACAAAGTGTACACATGTCACATTCTAACTAAACCATATAAGACGAATTCCCTAATTCAGTTATATTTAAATTTTTGATTGGAGGGAATACATATGAGACAAAGATCATTTTCATTTGTTGTGAGAAGCAACCTCACCTTCAAAAATACACATGTTGAAAAGAATAATCTTCAAGTTGTTGTAGCACGTCCATCCTACTTGGCAAGATGACTAAATTCCAAAGGCAGGAAAAGTAAACCAAAATTTCCATTCAGCATCCACATCAGTAATCAATATTTACCTATAGCACCTTTAGCTAGGATACACATATTTTATACATTGTAATCTTCAAGGCTAGACCTATACAACACTTTACCAAGTATATGGGTATGTGCAAGATCATCATGGAAAAAACATGCCCTTAAGTGGCAAAAAATTTACAAAAATTAGAGTTAGGAAACTTAACACAAAAATTTGAATAAGTTATCTATATTATTTCAAAAATATGTAAGAATGGAATCTGTAGCAAATAGAATATAGTTTCTAAACTACTAGGTTTTTTTTTTTAAATCTATTGTGTGAAAAATTGAAATTTCAATGCAGTGGTAGTC
Source organism: Sequoia sempervirens (assembly GCA_007258455.2). NCBI lineage: Eukaryota > Viridiplantae > Streptophyta > Pinopsida > Cupressales > Cupressaceae > Sequoia > Sequoia sempervirens. Next base: position 64,678 of record VDFB02298876.1, on the reverse strand, counting down.
AAAGTTCAGGAAAAAATAAGAAGTAGGTGTCTGTATGACCATTGTAACCACAATAAAATGATACTATTTTTTTATAAGATTTTAGATATAAGTAGAATCCCCTGATGTGATACATATTTTTTTGTAATTTTTCCCAAGTAAATAATTAATTATGAGTTTTTAATTACAACTTTTTTAAAAATATAAAAAACTCGTATGTCTGACCACCTTAACTTGGTAAAAAATTCATGAAATTCATTTTTTATTGTTTTAATCCTATAGTATGCGAAGCATGGAATGTGACGCATGTTTTAGATTCAAAAAATGTGATACCGTTTGAAATCTATAGATGTTTTTCAACCAGCCTATCAATCTGGACTTTAGTCATAATTTAAATAGAAAATGAATAATAATTACTTATTAAATTCAAAGTAAAGCATAATTTATATCAGTGGAAAACTTAGAATCTCCTTTAAAACCCATTTTTGTTTCATCAATTTTGGGTAAAAAAATAGTCGTCAGCCACATACCCATCATATTGCCACTTTTTGTCCCATCATGATCCTGCACATACCCATATGTGTTCCATTATGGATTCATTAATCCAATCCAACCATGAATAACCTCTTCCATTTTTCATACTCCTCTTCAAATGACCAATCAAAATGAATAATTTCATCCATCTTCTTTCTCTAAGGAGCATATTTTTTCATCATTGAATTAGCTTCCATGTCAAATTCTTTGAGAAACCTAATAATAAAAGATATCTTCTCCAATGTATCTTTAATTATGTCCATATTAACATCCTAGAAGATTAATTTTTCTTGAGTAACAATTGTAGCATCCACCTAGTTCTTCCATATCTGCAGAGATCTCACTTCATCATGGGCTTGCAAAATATAAAGCAACAATGTCAATTCAGTCTGATCATACTTGATTCTTAAATTTTTATTTTATGCTCTAATGGAGCAATATACCCATGGAATGGTTGTTCCCTAACATCATAGAAAAACCTGTAGGTCAGGATTACTTTTGGAGGGTTGTCCCCTCATTTCTTAGCACCAACTGCCATTAGCTTCAAATCACTAACTCTAGGAATCCATCTATCTAAGAGTGGGGTTCCTAATTCTCCACCCCTTTGAGACATCTTCATTTATTTTAGCATCAAAGATTAATTACCATGGACACTATTTAAATTACATTGAATTTTCCTATTGAGGTGCCTCAAGACAGTGTGGACAATTTTTGAATTGTTCTTATTCATCATGACATGCATTTCTTCAATCAATTTCTTATTCTTCTCAACTTGTTGAAGCAATTTTTCTTTTGTGGGTTTATCTGATGGAGTTGCCTATGATGTACTCAACTTCTCAACTACAATAGGCTGATGAATCATGTTGTAAGGAACAACTGACAAGGACTATTCAGGTGGATGAGATTGAGGTTGAGCTATAGGAGGAGCAGGAGAAATATGGCTTGAAATAGCCTACCCTTGAGACTTCAATGTCTCCACTTGCTTCCAAATTCAAGCTTAACTAATTTTTGTTGACTCTTATTATATTCATCGAGAATATCATGATATTTTATTCTAAATGTATCCCTATCATTAGTGAGGTGCTCAATTGTTTCTTTTGTAAATCTAGCAACATTTATTGTCATATCAGTAGCTTCTAATGTTGGAGTATTTGTAACTCTTGTTACAATCAGGCTACCAGTAAAGCCCGATACCTTTGCAACTTTGGGTTTCCTTGAACTGAGAGACATTGACCATATTGTTAGAGCATCTCATTCATGGTTGATTGTAGATCCCTAAATTTCCAACCTGGCTTCTTTAGTTTTAAATATTTATTTATTATCCCTCCTTATTGTATCCAATACCATTTCATCAACAATATCCCATTTAGGAAATAACAATACACCACCTTTTTCGTACAAGTTCTCTTCCTTGCTCAGGTGTAATATCCTTAAACTATTTTCTCATCTCTTGCCTCACATTAGCTTGAACAACATTTTTAGGAAACTCAGGATATATACTTCTCTCAACAACATCCCTCTCTACATACTCTCCAACCTTTGCTCTCCATATAAAATCCCTAAAAGCTAGTGTTTTAATAAATGATTCATCCTCCATAAAATCTTTGCAATATTCTTTCCTCATGTGATCAATATTTCTTACACCACTTAATTTAGCTTTTCCCAGTCTCAAGATACTTGTCCCAGAGCTTGATGCAACTTCTCTCAGATGAGAAGGCATCCTTTGCTGCATATCTTCAGACGTTATTACAATATCATCTATATCACTATCAAGGTAATCAACTACCATGCTCGTTTCAACCCTTTGTTTCTTGATTGGTGGTAGCTTTGAGGAAGGACTTCTTGGAGGAGAGTCAATATCAATTATATCAGGAACATATCACTTAGGAGGTAACGAAGTTGATTTATTTGGAGAAACTAGTCTTTAATCCTTTGATACAATAGGGGTTGGCTCTGTTTTCTCCTTAATTATCTCCTTCTTCCTAGTATACACCTTAAAATTATTAGGTGCCTAGAAGGAAGGCCTTTTCTCCAATGGCACAGATGGTCCTTCTTCTATTGCCAAGGTTTTTCCCTTACCTTTGACAACCTCTTCTCTTCTCAAGACACCAACAACACTTTCAAAATTTTCCAATACATAATTTACCTTGTTCCATTCTCCTTCAAAGTTGGGAAGAGGATCATAACTTGCCTCTAAATTTTGAATATTGGTCACCATCTTGTAATAATCAAGGTACATTACTTTTCTTTCATCGTACAACTAGAAATCAAGAATGTTTCTGATAACATCCTCAAGGTAGTAGAAGTTATGAAAAATCACCCACAATGACTTCTTTGCTTTTAATTCATGGATGAATCTTTCTAGGTCATGGTTTGTAAGGTGAGATGATGCTAACTTGCAGGGCTTGAGGACTTCCATCAAAGAATTAATCAACAAAAAAATACAAATATAGTGTACTTAGGGAAGAATGAACCCTTCTTACTTTTTGGAAAATGGCACTCCTAGGTTCCAGCCAACTGTCTCTTAAATTCTATGAATCCCATTCTAAGGGGTACATCCCTTGGTAACTCAAAAGAATAGGAAAAAGTCCCATATACCCTTAATATAGTTCTATCTAGGTATGCAATGATATCCCCTCAAATATGGGTTATATTCAGCTTGGGCCTCCTCTCCATAGGTCTTAGAAAGTCATGAATCTCTTTTGGAATCATTGGCAGATCAAGAACCAACATTCTCATGAGCTTAGATGCAAAGACATTATGATAGACCATATAATCATACTTCTGGTCATCCTTATCCATAATTTGGGTCCAACACTAGATAGGAAGCTCAATATTACCCTTCACCTTCTTTAAGGACATGTCTTCCCCAAAATACTTCTCTTGGTTATACAAAATCATATGCATTAAAAGAGAATACCACCATAATTTTACCCAATGCTTTCTTTCCTTGAGATCAACTAGGCACTTATGCATGTTCTCTACTAGGTAAGTGGCATAATCATAGACCACAATAAATGATGCATACTTAGTATGGTTGGCCATGTATAAATATTCAACTCGTATAGTCTCAGATGCATCAAAATCAATAATCTAATATAAAGAATAAACAATTTTCCTAAAGTAATGGGTAAAGTAATTTAGACAAAAAAGTTCTTTCTCATCTTTTTCAATCCTAATTTGCTTCATATTCTTCCCAGTTCTAGTAGAAGCACAATGCATAGGCAACAATGTAGGTCAGAAGACAACTTTGATGCTCTCATATTATTTTTTGAAAGTCTCCAGGTCAATGGGAATCATATCCTAGCTCCATCCATGTAGTTTGAAAACTTTTTTATTCTCTTCCTTGGTAATCCTAATAACTTCAGTATCATTATAAGCCCTTACTATTCTAGACACAAGATCATATCTGGCTATGATATCTTTGAGAAAATCCACATCCATATATACATTTGGGACCACTGGCTTCCCCATACCATATCTCCAAGTATGGAAAATGGGGTATTCACAATTCCTATTCCCAAACCAATTTATAAACATTTTCCAACTAGTATAAGGCAATTTGGTATCTCAGATCAAAACCTACCTGTCTTGTAAGCCTTCATAAACCTTATGACCATTGTACATCTTGGCTCCTTTTCACTTCTTGTTAGTTGAGGGTTTCAATTGGTCAAAAATATCATTAGAGAGCAACCTAGTTGGGGTTTTAGATTGAGGATTTTGGGGACCATGGATGTTCAGGTAGGTTTGCAATAAAATAGGGTTCTAACAAGAAAAGCTCAAAAACTTATTCCCTTATAGAGCAACTTAGGGTACAAACACAAGACAAACTTGAACAAACTCGGCTGACGAGAAAAAATTTATACACATCTTTAATGCAACAAAGAAATTAAAGCATGCAGGTTAAAGTAATTGGAAGAAAACATTCTCAATCTAGACCTAACTTGTGATATTTCAAATAAAGCACAAAGTTCAATTTTAATTATACTCACAACTTTTTTACATTTTTAGGAACCCTAATTTGTGCATGCTCCATCTAGAACACTTTGATCAACTTTCAGGTTGCTCTGTGCCAATTCATAGATTTCAATAGGAGATTGAAATTTTTCATGTTTTTATGACCCAATTTCAATAACTGCTTGTTTCCTTTTAGCCATTATTGCTCACTCACACAAAGAAAAATTGCTCAAATGCTTGCATGCTCAATTTCAAATAACAACCATTGATTTCATTATAAGATAGCACCATGAGTGACTTAGATTGAGTCAAAACATTTTTAATTCACTTTGTAATACCTCACCAACTCATCATATAATAGGAGAGTGGATATGTGCAGGATCATCATGGAAAAAATAGGCCCTTAAGTGGCAAAAAAATAGAAAAATCAGAGTTAGGGAATTTGACGTAAAAATTTGAAAAGGTTATCTATACTATTTTAAAAATATGTATAAATAGAATTTGTAGAAAATTGAATGTAGTTTCTAAACTACTAGGTTTGTTTAAAAAATTAAAAAATTCTATTTGGTAAAAATTTGAAATTTCAATGCAGTAGTACTTAAATTTCAGGGAAAAAATAATAAGTAGGTGTCTGTCTAACCACCCTAACACAATAATTTAGTGATAATTATTTTTTATAATATTTTACATATATGTAAAGGACTCATGTCCTGATGTGATGGATATTTTTTTGTAATTTTTTTCCAAGTAAATAATTAATTATGATTTTTTATTACAACTTTTCAAAAATATAAAAAACTTGTATGTCTGACCACCTTAACTTAGTCAAAACTTCATGAAATTCAAATTTTCTTTTTTTAATCCTATAGTATGTGAAACATAGAATGTGATGCATGTTTTGGATTCAAAAAATGTGATACTATTTGAAAGCTATAGATGTTTTTCAATCAGTCTATCAATCAGGAATTTAGTCGTAATTTGAATAGAAAATGAATAATACTTACTTATTAAATTGAAAGTAAAGCATAATTTATATTGGTGGAAATCTGAGAATCTCCTTTAAAAACCCTTTTTGTTTCATTGATTTTGGGTTAAAAAAAAGTCGTCATCCACATACCCATCATATTGCCACTTTTTGGCCCATCATGATCCTACACATATTTGAGTGCTAATTGGAAACCCCATCCTCTCTTTTCATGGGATCCACTTCATTTTCCATTGGATGGAATAGTACATGTGTCATCATTTTTTGGACCTCACACATCTTCCAATGAGCATTATATTAATTCTATGAGGTTTGCAATAGATGGCTAAGATTTTTCCTTGCTTTTGCTCGTGAACTGTCAATCTTGGAAATATTGGTCATTAAACATAATGCAAATAGTTGGACCCCACTAGAATAGGGATACATGTCTCATAATCATGTACCTCGTACGTCTTTTGGGAAACACTCTTCAACCCCTACATGGTGTGTGATAGATGATCAAGATCTTGCCTTCAGATTGGATGGATGGTATTCTTTGCATGTGCCAACAAGGTTGGTTTTTAAAATGGAGCCAACACTAGGCCAGCGGGTTTTGACGCTCAAGGTGGACACTTTATAAATGTGACTTTTGAATATTTTTCAACTTTACTTATACATTATTTAAATGATTCAAAACTAGGTTACTGATAGACCTAAGTCAAAGAGGCCGGTAAAAGGATGTTTGCAATAGCCTAAGATATAGCTTGAATGACTAGCTATTGGGTAGAGAAAGTCAACTTGAAATTAAAATACTAAAGCCTTAAAACATGAAGAACATGAAATCAAGGATGAAGAGCTAAAACCCTAGACCTTACCGGTGGAAATACATGTGACATGCCATTGCCAAGCAAAGAATGAGCTCAAAATCTCAAAAAAACTAGGAGCTCCATCAGGGAGAAGGTTGAAAATAAACCTAAGAAAGTGTGGCAAGAAATAGAATAGAGTTCCACTCAATCTATGATTGTGAAAATTTCACTACATGCAAATAAACAATTTTTGTGGATAATTGATAGTGGCTACTCCAACCATATGACTAGAGATAAAAGAAAATTCTTTAAACTCAAGAAGTGTAAAGAAGGACCAATAAGCTTAGATGATAATAAATCTATCATGATTTGTGGTAAAGGAATCTTGAGCTTAGATGGGAAGAATAAGACAAAATATTTTCTTTATGTTGAAGGGTTGAAACATAACCTTCTAAGTATTAACCAAATGTGTGACAATTAGTACAAGGTTACATTTATCTTTGAAGGATACAAGATAAGAAATAATGGTAAGAAAATTGCACAAGGACTAAGGATTGATAGAAATCTATACAACCTTTGTGAACTAAAAGGTCAAAATTTTCTAATAAGTCAAGCATATGAGGGTTGGTTGTGGCATAGAAGACTGGAACATGTCAATTTTGACAATTTGGTCAAAATAAGCTCAATAGGGCTAATAAGAAACTTGAAAAAAAAAAAAAGTCTACAAACACTACCTATAAAGGATGCCAGCAAGGAAATAAAACAAGGCTTAAGTTTCCAACAAAGGATTATTCAAGTTCCAAAAACCCTTACAAATACATATTGATCTATGTGGTCCTATAATGACAAGAGGGTTGCAAGGTGAGAGATATTTCATGCTTCTGATTGATGGTTATACTAGAATGGCATTGATAACCTTTGTAAAGGAGAAGGATGAAGCATTTGAGAAGTTTAAGATATTCAATAAGCTTGTTAAGAAGGAAAATGGTAGGAGAATAAAATTCTTAAGATCAAATAGAGGAGGAAAGTTCACATCAAGAGAATTCAGTAGGTATGGTGAAGACCATAAAATCAAGAGGCGATATTCTACACCAATAACTCCACAACAAAATGGAGTTGTAGAAAGAAGAAATATAATAGTTAAAGATATGGAAAGAGAAATATTGAGTGAGGCCAAGTTGATAGATACTTTCTGGAAAGAAGTAACTCACACTCTAGTACACTTTTAGAACATAAATCTTATAAGAGAAAAGAGTGGCAATACTCCATATGAACTATGGTATGGTAGAGCTGGATCTATCAAGACTTTCAAAGTATTTCCTAGAAAATGCTACATAAAAAGAGAAGATGAAAATTTTGGAGGTTTTTATCTCAAGTATGATGAAGGCATATTTTTCACATACTCTACCCAAAGCAAGGATTATAAATGTTACAAGAGGTTGCACAAGATGGTGGAAAGAATCAATGTTAAGATTGATGAGGACTTAAACCAGCTAAAGCCCAATAGGAACAACTTTGAGATTGAATCAAAAGATGAAGATGTTGTTAATGAAGAAAGTGAGGAAGAAGGATGTGAACCTGAGAATGAGTAAGCACCCACAAAATATGTGTAGAAGGATCATTCAGTAGATCAAATAATTGCTGACAAAAATGAAGGAGTGTTTACTAAGAGAATACTTGCAAAGAATAAAGAATAAGTTAAATTTTCCCTCTTGTTACAGTTTGAGCCAAAAATATTCTCAGAAGATAGCAATGATGAGAGTTAGATAAATATAATGGATGGAGAGTTAAAACAGATTCAAAAAAAAAAATCATGGGAGTTGGTTCCTAGACCCCCAAGAAAAAGTGTCATTAGTGCAAAATGGGTGTTTAGAAAGAAGTTGAATGAAGATGGAGTTGTAGTAAGAAATAGGGCAAGATTAGTGTGCAAGTGGTATGCACAAGTTGAAGGTATTGAATTTCAAGAAAAATTGCACCTATAGCAAGATTAGAAGAAATCAAAATGTTTCTTGCATTTTGAATGTATAAAGGATTTAAATTACATCGAATGGATCTTAAATTTGGATTCCTTAATGGAGACATAGGAGAGGAAGTCTACAAAGAACAACAAAAAGAATTTCAGCTATTAGAGGATGATGATTATGTTTGTAGGTTAAGGAAAGCATTGTATGATCTTAAACAAGCACCAAGAGTATGGTATTCCAAGTTAGACCAGTACCTGCAACAACAAGGAGTCATGAAAGGATGTGTTGATAGTAATTTGTGTTTCAAATTAGAACGTGAGCACATGATTATTATTGTTTTATATGTAGATGGCATTATTTTGGTGGTAGCAATGATGGAATGTGTAAGATATTTGGTACACATATGTGAATTGGAGATGCCAATGTTATAGGATTTGTTATTTTTCCTTGGATTACAAATTATACAAACTAAGAATGGTATATTTATATCTCAAACCAAGTATGCTAAGTAAATGCTTAAGAAATTTGGCATTGAAGATAGTAGACTAGTGAGTACCCCCATGACAACTAGTTGTAAGTTAAGTAAATCAGATGAATCACGAGATGTAGATAAAAAAATATATAGGTCAATGATTGGAAGCTTGCTATACTTAACTGAATCAAGCCTGAATATTATGCAAGAAATGTGTTTAATTGCAAGGTTTCAACCTACAACAAAGGAGTCTCATGTCAATTTAGTAAAAAAACTATTTATATATATCAAAAGTATTGTTGACTATGGGTTGTGGTATCCCAAGATCAAGGATTTTTCTTTAACAACACATAGAAATATTGATTGGGAAATAAGTATAGATGATATGTAAAGCACCAATTGAGGATCATTCTTCTTTGGAAATAAATTGGTTTCCTATATGAGCAAGAAGAAAGAATTAGTCACTCTATCCACTATAGAAGTGGAGTATACCAAAAAAAACTCACATGGGTTAGGAAATAAAGCCCACAGTCAAATAATACAAATGAAACTACCCAAAAAGACCCTCATGGAAGCCATAATGAAGAAAATATGTTGGAGGCACAATCATGTTCGTGACCATCATAAAGAAAAAAATACACTTAATTTCCTTTATTTCTTCCACAAAAGCAATGGAGGACACTAAAAATGTGAAGAAATATGATCATGGTCATGACCATCATTACAAAATACATAGAAGTTCCCTTATTTTCTTCTATGGGAAGCATATTTTCTAGAATAATAGAGAAGGATTCAATGAAGAATGGTTTTCCTTGGCTTGCTGAAAGACCATGGGGGTTTCCCATTTTCTTCTTCCAAATGACTAAATTAAATATTTTCCATGGTGTTCAGAGACACAAAGATTCTCCATTATTGGCCTCAATACAAAAAAATGTCAAAAGGAATTACAAAGTAGAAAAAATGCATCAAAAATGGAATATGGTTGGGGCCAAAACTCAATTTTCTCACAAACTAAAAGAAATGCAAGCCTTTTTGCATTTTTGATGAGAGAATACTCACCTTTGAGTATGCAAGAGAGGCCCGAGCAGAAAAATCGAGCAAAAAATGCCAGACAACAACTTCAAACCCTATCCCTTGGTGGTGCAAGCAAGTTTTCTCTAGAAGTGAACAAGTGAAGATTGAGAAATAATTTAGGGTTCGAGTGATTTTGACTTGTAGCCCTAATTCAAATGATGGGTGATTTTTTACTTATGTTTTAACATAAAATAAATTCACATTATCTCCATAGTGTTGAATTCATAGTCAATTGACCTAGTAATCAAAAGAGGTTCATGACTTAGATATTCAAAGCTTGGGAGTTAAGGAATTTTATAATTATTTTACAAAAAAGATTTTGAAAATCCCTTTTTGCATGCATATTATATTCTAAATAATTACTAAGTACATGTTTAATATTTCCTTAATATTTGTCTTATAAATTTGCTATGATGAAGACATAGCATGCTTGTAACGAAAGTGAATTAAAGATAAAATTATGCAAATCATGAAGGTGGAGAGTTGAGTCTCTTTTCAGTTAACTAATCATGCAGAGATGGAGCAAATGGTGGAGATTTTTGAGACATGACTTTTTTTTTGTATCAATTTTGAGGGTCTTTTGATCATGCACATTGAGGAGAGGATTTTGCAACATTTTGAGTTCAGTTTGCTTCAGTTGTGGGCTCTCTTTTCAAGGATTTTCTTTTCTTTTGAGAAGATATTTTGGTGATATTTTTCACTTTTAGTTGGCTTTTAGTTCCACTTCTTGGTGCCTTGGAGTTTCCATCTCTTATATATATTGGAAAATATTTGTCTTTTTCCTTAGTTTTGGTTTCTTTTCCTCTTCTTTCTACAAAGAGAAGTTGGTCTTGTAGCTTAGATTGATCCACTTATAGCAGCAATTCGTTCATTTTCAATAAAGAAAGAAATATTTTTCCTTCGTAATACTTCAACTGTTATAGTGTATGAGTGATCTGATGATATTTCCTGGAATCATTCTTAGAATCCTTTGATTTTGTCTCATTCCAATATTATGAATGCAGGGAGATGCATATTTAATGTAGGTCATGGATTGAGTAAGTTGATTTTAGTAGTTTGAAGTTGCAAAAATACTTTTTTTTCCTTCATACATATTCTAAATTTAGTCCCTTTCCAATTAAATAATTATGTGTTACATGCTTAGTTGGGTTGTGAAAATATTTAATATTATTTTCTAAATACATAGTGAGTTGGAATAAGAAACTAGATCTAGAACATTTGGTGCATCACCTCCTAGGATAGGTTTCAATTATAGATCTATTTCTATCCTTTTTCCTATCAAAGAAGTAATTTGCAGGAGGTATCACAAGGAACCAACCCTTTATCTGTAGATTCATCTTTGCTATGAGCATACCTATAGGCTTGAAGGTGTTTCCATGTTTCATAGGATTTCTCAGCTTCAGGCTTAGCATCTAGGGTGAAATCCTCATGACAATACATGTATCACTTGATTTTGAATATCTTAAAATATTTAATAAAGGGTGATCTACCATACCATAGGTAATAGGGTGTGTTATCAATGTGTTATATTTTGTGGTCTCTCTTTAGAATGTAAACCACAATATGAACTACCTCTCTCCAAAACATATATACTAGCTTGTCCTTATTCAACATTGTTTTAGCCATATCCTTCACCACTCTATTATTTCTTTCTACAACTCCATTTTTCTATGGAGTTCTTAGCACAAAGTATTGTATTTTGATCCCATGTGCCTCACAATACTCAAAAAAATCACTTGACAATAATTCTCCTCCACTACCTGATGCAGGAGCATCCAGTGGTGTAAGCGCAATCTTGCATCACCCAAAAATAGTTAAATTTCAAGTTTCTCAGTTTTTAGATGTTTTTACATTTTTGGATACCCTTTTCGTCATAATAAAATTCCCAATTTATGATTTTTATTTTCTATTCCTGGGTTGAAAGATATTGTAGTTTTAGTTTCCCATATTTGCACCTGAAAATCTTTTGAGTTAGATTTAAGGAACTTAGAGTTTCCGGATCGGCCCCAAAACTTTCTGAAATTGGAGTAGAAAATTTTGAGTATGTTATTGACTTCGATACCTTTCTAGCGGTTCAAACGGTTCGTGAATCAAAGTCCTAGATCAAAAGTTATGGCCCCGGGAAGTTGGGGCACTTTCTAGAAGATACAATTGCAAATGCTCTTTTGAAATTTGAACTTCATGTTATAAATTTTCAGTGCCAAACCACCTAAAATCAAATTTGAATGTTATTTTGGCTCCAAACTAATGAGGAGCTCTATTTATGGGTGGGTTTCTAATTTTTGGATAACTTTTTGGGGACAAGCTCGCATATTGCGAAAGGGTGATTCTATAGCTTTTTGTAACTTGCATGTGTTGTAGAACTTGGGGATTTGAGATCCTCTACATGTAAGAAGCTCCATTTTCTGAATAATAAAATTATTCTCTTTTTGTGGGTTATTTTCTAAGTCTCGGGTTGCGCCCTCATCAAGTGGTATCAGAGCAGGTTTTCTTGAGTGTGTGGACAGATCGCTGATCATGAGGTAGTTCAGACCAAGACTATGGTTGTGGGTCGAGGTCAAGAAAGATGCCTCCAACAGTGATGCTTGGTAGGCATGGTGGTTGTATAGGTGGTCGAGGTAGTAGAAATGATGGTGGAAGAGATGCACTGGCAGCCCTCCAGAGATAGATTGACACATTACAAGAGCAGTTGAGAAGAGGGTTAAACTCGAGGGAGGAAAGTAAGGATGAAGGAGAGGAAGAAGGTTCAAATGTAGAAGAGGAAGAAGAAGCAATTGATCAAGACCAAATGTGGCTAATAAGGGCCATTTTGAAGATTGGGAAAAGACCCAGAGCAGAAGTCCCCAGTTATTCTAGAAGTCTGAACCCGAAAGAGATGATTGACTGGATCAACGAGCTAGAAGAATATTTTGAGTATGAGGAAATAGAGGACCCAAATTGGGTTAAGTTTACAAAAATGAAGCTGAAGGGCCATGCCAGTATTTGGTGGAAAGAGGTCCAGTTGGAAAGAAATCAAAGAGGAAAAGGAAATATCACCAAATGGGATCGCATGGTAGAGAAACTGAAGAAGCAGTTCATACCAGTGGACTGCGAGTTAGATCTGTTGAAGAAATTGCAAGGGTTGAAGTAGGGAAGTAGATCTGTGAAAGAATATACTAAATATTTTCACAAGATAATCATCAGAACGAGCCACATAGAGGCCAATAAGGATAAGGTAGCCCGATATCTTAATGGGTTATGACCGAGCATTCAGGAGTTAAACCTAGTTAGAATGACCACCATTGAGGATGTGTATCAATTTTCTCTAAAGGTGTAAGAGAAGTTGAAAAAATGATTTGATGGCAAGAAAAAAAGACGAGGAGGTCAAAGTGGAAGGGGTAGTGGAAGACCTTTAGGAAGCCAAAATGATGATAAAAAGAAAAGTGAAGATGTGGGTACCAGCCGAAGCCAAAGGAATGACAACTTCTACCGCCTTCGTGATCAAAGAGGTAGAGGACGAGGGAGATATGGACAAGGATCTAGAAGAGGTGGTTTCAAAGGAACGTGTTTCTAGTGTGGTGAAGAAGGGAATTGAGCCTATGAATGTCCACAACACCAAGGAAGGGTAGACAAAAGGCCAGAAGGTCGTGGAAGGGTAGATGAGGAGGCCCAATCTGAACATTCAGATGATGCTGAAAGGGGAGAAGCCCTAGTGATTAGGAGAGCCCTGGTGACTGAGGAAAAGGAACTAGAATAGAGGAAGAATCTATTTCACACAAGGTGCAAGTGTGAAGGAAAATGTTGTGATGTCATTATTGTGATCGGTACCAATAATCTAGTGTCGGAAGAGATGGTCACAAAGTTGAAGCTAAAGAGGGAAAGGCACCCGCATCCTTATCAGATTGCCTGGTTATAGAAAGACCACAAAGTTTTGGTCAATGAGCAGTGCCTAGTAAAGTTCAAGATCGGGAGCTACCATGATGAGGTACTCTGTGATATCATCCCCATGGATACATGTCACATGTTGTTGGGGAGGCCATGGCAGTTCGATAGGTGAGCTATACATGATGGCCATGCAAACACTTATTCCTTGACAAAGGATGGGGTTTGTCACAAGTTGAAACCCATGAAGGAGACCGAAGAAAAGGTATGCAGTAGTGCTAGAATTTGTTATGTAGATGTAAAAAAAAATTAGAAGGTATGAAGCATGAGTGTGTGTGTTATGTATTGATTCCTAGAGTGAGTAAGGAGGATAGTGAGAAGGTTCCAGAATAATTTTCTAGGATGTTGGATTAGTTTCAGGATATTGTTTCTAATAATGTACCTGAGGGTTTACCACCAATAAGGAAGATCAGTCATTAGATTGACTTGATTCTTGGAGCTTGTTTGCCAAATAAGGCATCTCATAGAATGACTCCAACAGAAAATGAGGAGTTGAATAGACAAGTTCAAGAGTTGTTGAGAAAGGGTTTGATATGGGAGAGTTTGAGTCCATGTGCAGTACCTGTAGTACTAGCACCAAAAAATCATGGGGAGTGGAGGATGTGTACAGATTCTCGAGCCATAAACAAGATAACAATCAAGTATAGGTTTCCCCTGCTAAGGATGGATGACCTGATGGACTATTTGAGTGGAGCTCAGTACTTCAGAAAGATTGATCTAAAGAGTGGATATCACCAGATCTGGATTCGAGAGGGAGATGAATGGAAGACTACCTTCAAGACCAAAGATGGCCTGTATGAGTGGTTAGTCATGCCTTTTGGGCTAACCAATGCACCGAGCACATTCATGCGGCTCATAAATGAGGTACTAAAAGAATTTTTGGGAAGTTTTGTTATTGTGTATTTAGATGATATTTTGATTTTTAGTAAGATGTTGGATGAGCATCTGATGCATATTCGAAGAGCCTTTGAGAAATTAAGAGAAGAGAAACTACTGATTAATCTAAAGAAGTGCAGTTTTGTGAAGAGGGAGTTAGTGTACTTCGGGTTTGTTGTCTCAGTAGAAGGTCTCAAGATGGACCCAGAGAAGGTGAAGGCTATTCTGGAGTGGCCTACCCCAAGAATTGCTACTGAGGTGAGATCTTTCCATGGTTTGGCTAGTTTTTATAGAAAGTTCATTAGAAACTTAAGTAGTATTTGTGGACCCATAACTGAAACAATGAGAGGGGATAGAAAAGAATTCAAGTGGAGCACTAGAGTGACAAAGAGTTTTGAACTATTGAAGCAGAAGGTAATAGAGCAACCTATTCTAGCCCTCCCAGATTTCAACAAGGTGTTTTAGGTGGATTGTGATGCCAGTGGTTGTGCCATTGGAGCAGTGTTGAGCCAAGAAGGTAAGCCCATTGCCTATTTCCAGTGAAAAGTTAAATGATGCCAAGAGAAATTATTTTGTGTATGATCAGGAATTTTATGCAATAGTTCAAGCATTAAAGCAAATATATTACTATTTGCTGTCGCATGAATTTG
>VDFB02298876.1:0-49381 GCA_007258455.2 Sequoia sempervirens | reverse complement strand
GAAGATACAATTGCAAATGTTCTTTTGAAATTTGAACTTCAATTTGTAATTTCCCCGATGCCAAACCACTAAACTCAAATTTGAATGTTGTTTTGGCTCCCAAACTAAAGAGGGCTTTCTATTTATGGGTGGGTTTCTAATTTTTGGGTAACTTTTTGGGGACAAACTCACATATTGCGAAAGGGTGATTCTGTAGCTTTCTGTAACTTGCATGTATTGTAGAACTTGGGGATTTGAGATCCTCTGCATGTAAGAAGCTCCATTTTCTAAATAATAAAATTATTCTCTTTTTTGTGGGTTATTCTCTAAGTCTCGGGCTGTACCCTCATCACTACCCAACGTTAGGCAATTTGATCTTTATACCTATCCTCTTTTCAACCATTTTCCTAAATATTTTAAATATTTCAAATGCTTGTGACTTGTCTTTTAGAAAGGTTACCCATATCATTATTATGTACTAATCCATTAGCAACATAAATTATATTTGTCCTTCAAGTCCTCTTGTCCTTGTAGGTCCACATAAATCAATATAGACCAATACTAAGGGATTAGATGTTGACTACTGCTTAGTTGAAAAATTGACCTTTGTTTGTTTTCCTTGCTGGCATTATTTGAATATGATATTTGTAGGCCTAGTTATTTTAGACATGTGTCTTACTAGACCTTTTGAACTTACTTTCACCAAACTATCAAAGTTTATATGGCCCAATCTATTGTGCCACAACAAACTCTCATCAACTTTTCCTATCAAACAATTCTAACATTTTACTTCACAAAGATTGTGAATATTTCCACTTGTTCTCAATCCTTGTGCAATTTTCTTTCTTTTCCTTCTAATTTTGCATCCTTCTAGGTAAAATATGACCTAGTAGCCATTATCACACATATGAATCACATTTAGGAGGTTGTGCTTCAGTCCTTCAACATACAAGACATCTTTCATGGGATTTTTACCATCTAGACTCAATATGCCTTCTCCACATATCTTAATTGGTTTATTGTCACCCAAAATAATAGATCCTCCATTGCATTTCTTGAGTTTGGTAGACTTTAATTTGTCTCTAGTCATATGCATGGAGAAACCACTATCTATCACCCTCAAATTTTTATTTCTGGCATGTTGTCTCATTTGTGCAATCATTGACTATGTGGAACTTTGCTCTTTCTCCTTCCACACCTTGTTATATTTCTTCTCAACTTTCTCATCCTCTTTCTTAGGAACCTTATTTTCATTTTTTAGGTTGGAAATTTTTATTTTATTGTTCTCAAAATGAACATTTGATCTTATAAAATTTTCTCTACAATTTCTAGTTATGTGACTAGAATTGTTGCAATTGTAATATATTATATTCAGATCTATCAAAGAAGAAAAAATATTTTTTCTTATAAATTTTGTACTCCTTTTAGGGGCTATTCTACACTCCCTATCCTTCTAACCAAATTGATTACAATAATAACAATAACAATAGAAGTATGATGAATACGTAGTCATAGTATTTTCTTGAATAGGATGAGGTGGTCTTCTTTGTATTTTCCTCCTTGGATCATGCACTCCGGTAAATCCATCAAAATTCATTCTTGTTATGTTCTACTTCTATTGTTGATCAAATATTGATCGGTTATTCTTTTTTTCAATAGTAGGCTTCTTTTCTTCCTTAGTTTTCTCATCTTCAATAGGTTTCTCTTTGAGTTCACTCCCTTTGCAATCACTTTCATTAATAGATTTGGAATTTTATTTTTCCCTAAATATTTCATATAATTTTGCAGACATGTCTACAAATATTCTCTTACCTTTCTCAATCCCTATAAAATGTTTTTCTTTGTTGGAGGGATTCTTTGTTCTTAATTCCTCATCCAAAATTTATGTGCCACATTTTCACTTCAATCCTTTTTCAACATGATCCTTGGATTTCTCCAAATCCTTTCTCAAGGAAACTAATATTTTCTCAATCTTCATGCATTGTCCATTCTAGATTTTAATTTGTAGTTAATTGCTTCTTCCATTCTTTTGGATTCCTCCACTTAAAGTTTTAGATTTACTACCTTTTGATTAGATTCCTCAAGATATTTGAGTAGCTTGTCTAACTCTTTTTGTGCAAGCTTATTTTGGAATTCTTTTTCTTTTTTCAATTTCTCAATCTCATCTCTAAGACCATTTATCTCATCTAGAGCACATATGAGTTCTCCTTCTAGATTAACCTATATTTATTCACCTTCTTTGCTAATATTTTTAACCTTTCTACCCTTCTCTTCCTCAAACACTTTTTCCATGAAAATGAATTCATCTTATTTTACAATAAAGGCACAATCTTTCTCACCATCTAAGCTATTGCAATAATCTAAAATATTATTGTCCTCTTAGATGTATAGAATTTTATTCTTCTTCTAAAAAATCCTTCTCTTAGGGTAGTAGTGTTTCTTCATTTAATCGTCCACTTCTTGCTAAGAGTTTCCTTTCTTTTTGTATGGATAATTAGCAAAAAAATAACCCACCTTTCCACATTCAAATCATTTAAAAGGAAACTTACCTTTGTACTTACCAAATCCTTTTATAAGTCTCTAGATCATAATTTCCTCTTCTTCATTAGAATCACGATGTCTAGATGTGGTTTTTTCATATTTTTATTTATTAGGTGCTTCATTCTTAACCTTGTTGGTAGCTTTGAATGCAAATTATTTCTTGGATGTTTCTCCTTCCCTCATTCTCATCTCATATGTAGTGTATATCCCATGCAACTCATCAAGAGTTAGTTTTCCTATTTCTCTTCCTTCTTCAATTATAGAGATCTTGGAATCATATGTATTTTTCATTGACCTTAGAAATTTCTATACAACAACATTTTCTTTCTCTTCTTCTTTGTACCCTATAATAGAATTTACTATATCCTTAACTATTAGAAGATAATCTTCAATTTTTTCCTCTTACATCATCTTTAGGCCTTCAAATCTAGCTCTCAACACTTGAAGCTTTTCTATCCTTACCTTATCATCTCCTTCATAGATATTTTTCAATTTATCCTAGATATCATGTGGGTATGTGTAGGATCATCATGGAAAAAATAGGCCCTTAAGTGGCAAAAAAATTAGAAAAATCAGAGTTAGGCAACTTGACGTAAAAATTTGAATAATTTATCTATATTATTTCAAAAATATGTAAGAACATATTTTTTAGCAAACTGAATTTAGTTTATAAACTACTAGGGTTGTTTAAAAATAAATAAAAATCTATTTGGTGAAAATTTGAAATTTCAATGCAGTAGTACTTAAGTTTTAGGGAAAAAATAAGAAGTAGGTGTCTTTCTGACCACCCTCACTGCAATAAAATGATAATATTTTTTTATAAGATTTTATATATAAGTAGAGGACTCATGTCCCAATGTGATGCATATTTTTTTGTAATTCTTTTCAAAGTAAATAATTAATTATGAATTTCTTATTACAACTTTTAAAAAATATAAAAAACTCGTATGTCTGACCACCTTAACTTGGTCAAAACTTCATGAAATTAATTTTTTCTTTTCTTAATCCTATAGTATACAAAGCATACAATGTGACACATGTTTTCAATTCAAAAAATGTGATATTGTTTGAAAGCTATAGATTTTTTTCAATCAGCCTATCAATCTAGACTTTAGTCATAATTTGAATAGAAAATCAATAATAATTACTTATTAAATTAAAAGTAAAGAATAATTCATATTGGTTTCATCAATTTTGGGTGAAAAAAAAGTCATCAGCCACATACCCATCATATTGCCACTTTTTGGCCCATTATGATCCTGCACATACCCATGTGTGGTTTTACAATGCATAATTTTTCTACTCATAGATCTAGAAAAACTATGGATAATAGAATGCCATGATCTTTCATTGTTCTCATAGACCTTCCCAATAGTATCGGTGGGAGGAATAGGAGGAACATAGTTGATCTTAACAAACATCCAAAAATAAAATACTAGAGATCTGAAATATGGCTCCATTTCATGAAACCAAAAAGAATAATCTATTTAATTGAATAGAGGTACTTTTTGGTTGATGAACCTTTCTAATAGTCCATAGTTTTCACACTACTAGGATCTATCCAAGCTGATTATTCTTCACTATGGAACATGGTTCTTTGATACTAATTTTTGGAACATAACAGTTTATTGAGAGGAGGGGTGAATTAGTAGATCATAAAATTTTACCCCTTATACACTTTGTGTAGATTAATAATTAACATGGAAGTACATGAACATGCACACACACACACACATCACATAACATAAGATGTACATAGAGAACCCAAGATAGGAAAAACCACAGTGAGAAATGCTTCTAGGAGCTATTATCCTAATCTAGCCTCATAATCCAATATTTAGTTACAATGATTTAAGGGAACCAACCCTAAGGAGACACCAATCCCCTAGCTTTCAGAGCAAGCTCTCAAAGGTAGCACCAACTCCCTAATTTGAGTACCTACCCATTTTTCATATGGCACCAACCAATCAAATTTAGAATAAGAGTTATTGTAATTGTTTGATAGAACACAACTTCAAGTGTCACAACTTATCTTGTAACTACACACACTTGGCTATAGTTTTTGTAACTTCAATTCATGCTACTTCCTTCATTCTACTCTTGTAGGTGAACCCTGATTTAGACTATCAGTGTTTGTTTGGTTTCCTCTTTGTCCTCTGCTACTCCTACACTCTTCCCTTTTACATTTAATGCATTCTCTATCCCTCTCAAAAGACCTCCAAATACACTGCACCATCTTGTTGCACTTTCTCTAGGAGTGCATTATTTGTCCACCTTTAGGAATTAAGAAAGTTCTTTGTTGTCCTTCTTACTTCTTTTATCTAGGATTTTCTCTATTTATATCAAAAGATACGTATCGATCAGATGCAACAAACATTCACTTCTTTTTCTTATAGCATCATACTCTCACAAATTGTTTCCTTCTTCTTCCTCCTCTTATCCATCACCAACTTTTAGCATCGGTCTTGAGATTTACATACCATACCTTTCCTCTACTATGGTTCAATATTTATCTTATTTTTCAAGTTATCATAACATTGAACCACACATCCACTTATAAAAAATTAGAGATTTTTCCATTTCTATCATAAAAAAATAGCTAGGATTTTTTGTACCATTTAATTCATATTCTCTATAATGAATCTTAATTAGATTTTCCACCACCTAAATGTCCATGTCACTAATTTGATCATCTTATCATCATTAACATTGGTAGTTGTAGTAGTTGGGCCAATTGAATTCACTCCTTGAGTCAGTTTGCAATTGAAACCCTAGTTCACACTATAGTAGCCATTAAGGATTCTTAGTTTGAACTTGATTCAATGATTAATTCTTTTCATACCATAATCCAATGATCAACATTCAACATTCATCCTTTTAAACTATGACCATTGAATAATTATTTACTTTGAGGACTATCGCCGATCTTTACCATATATAGCTCGCCAAAAGTGATTCCCAAATACACGCATCGCAAATCTATAGTTCTACAATGTTATACGTGGTCCCATAAAATCTTTAGCAGAATAGTAGATTATCACCATATGTTTCCTTAAAAAACCCATGTAATTCATAATAGAGATGTGAATTGCTATATCAATCAGTAAAAAAATGCCACTTTTATTCTCTTTACACAAGAAATTCTTGACACCTAACTCTCTAGATATTCCCACCATGCTTCCACTATGCTATTCTAGGTAACCAAGATGAGAGTCTATAATATTCTCAGCTGATTCCTAGAAAAAGCACTAGATCTTCAATCATCAACTACCACCATAGATCTTATCAAGGATAAACATTTTATCGATCTGGTATGAATAAGGAAAGAGGGCCAATTGCCACAATAAACTCAAGGGAGTAATTTGTTACTGAAACAACCTACAACCACTGATAGATAGTCATTATTGGAAAATAAAGTTTATTTTAGTTCCATGATTGAATTCTTTTGAATTCATCTTGTTAGCCAATCATCACTAGTGTCCTGGGTAGGATATCCCACATACATACCCCTTTTGAAATCAATGACAACAATATTCCAACAACTTATTCATAGAGCCCTTAGGGGTACCAAACTCCGTTTCCAACTTGACTTTCATTTTTTCAACATTTTCTTCAATATCCTTAATTTTGCTTTATAGGTTCTCTTTACTTGATTTCTCTTCATAAGTAAAAAAATCTCTCAACTATTGTATCTCTAAGTTTTCTCAACACAACCTCTACAAGGACAATGATTTTTGATTTAACTACATCATAAGGTAGCTTCAAAACCTAAAGAGTTCTAGGTTCAATTGCTTCCATGTAGCAGTAATCTTTACTAACCATAAATTTTGTGTCATTTTTATATTTATTCATAACTTCTATTGAAATTCCTTCTCCCTCTTTCATTTGAGCTTGGAAGGTTTTTGGAAACCCCCACAACATTATTGTGAAAGACCCAGAATCTATAAATCTCCTTAAATGATCTCTAACTTGACTAGCTATAGTGATATTATTTTACCATACATTCTTTATTATAGGTATCTCATTCATAATTAAAAGAAATAAGAAAATGATGAGAGTATCATACCAAAAAGCTTTGCTTGACAACTTTTATCTTTTGTAAATTTTCCAAGAAGTGTAAATGAAATATCTCACATAGATCATTTGAATTCTTTTCCTTCTTTCACCATTTTATACACTATATGAATTATAGTGTTAATGATAAATTTATCTTTTTTTATGTAGAGTATCTTATAACAAATCATCATTGTATCATATTTCACCATCATATCTTTAATGTTACCCACTATCAGTACATGCTTGTCAAACATGGCTCCAGTATTCTTCATCTCAACTTTATTATCTACCACCTTAAACACTAGGATATGTCATGTGGAATTCATACTAGTAATAACCCTAATTTCCTCTTTGCTTATCATATGTGGCATATCGAACCACATAATTTTTTTATCTATTCTATTCACAACATACTTCACGCATTCATTTCCAAGATAGAAAATGGGAAACTTTATGAACACATCCAAATTTTTCTTCATCAAAATGGCATACTTTTTTTCAATTTTAAATCACCTCCTATTAATTTTTTTCCCCTAAACTTTTCCAATTTCAAATGATCATATTTATCCATCTTTGAATGAATGTAAATTTGCACATCCTCTCTATGCGTCACATTTGATGGAACCCTAGAAAATGCACTTTCATTATCTATTTCTATTTTTTTGTATAAATGATTCTTAAACTTAGGACTTGGCCTCTCAAGCACATCAATAACCTGAGTAAACATTATGAACTACTCTGAGCTAGGGTTTGCAAGAAACTAAAAATACCTTGTGGAACTCTAAAGATATGATTTTATTCAACACCCTAGAATTGTTGTAGCTCCCATTTTCTCTACTCCACTCTTTCAACTGATCAAACAAAAAAATTATGTGAAAAAAAAATATAAACACTTTACCCATGACTTAAAAATCACATTAAATGTAGCATAAAAAATTTAGGTCAAAATACTATCAAGTGTTCACTATATCATCTAGAGACTCCCAAACATTTTGCAAATATTTGTACCAATATGTTTATCATTAAGGAATTCACCAATGGGTAAATAAAAGCAACCTATATGTGTATCAGTATGCTGAAGACATCAACATCTCATCTTTTGCAAGTGTTTAGAATTTTTTTTTGTTGAAGCTCCCCCTAATTCGATGCTTTCTATCTAGTTTTTGGTACAAACTCATTATTTACATCATTATCTTCCTTTTTATTCTATATCATGTTTATATCCTTCTTTACCTAAACTAGATTAATCTTCTTTTGTGCAAAAAAAGGTTTAACATTTGGGTATGTGTAGGATCATCATGGAAAAAATAGGCCCTTAAGTGGCAAAAAATTTAGAAAAATCAGAGTTAGGCAACTTGACGCAAAAATTTGAATAAGTTATATATATTATTTCAAAAATATGTAGAAATAGAATCTATCAAAAATTTAATGTAGTTTCTAAACTACTAGGTTTATTTTAAAAAAAAAACTATTTGGTAAAAATTTGAAATTTCAATGCAGTAGTACTTAAATTTAAGGGAAAAAATAAGTAGGTGTCTGTCTGACCACCCTAACCATAATAAAATGATAATATTTTTTTATAATATTTTATATATAAGTAGAGGAGTCGTGCCTCGATGCGATGCATATTTTTTTGTAATTTTTTCCAAGTAAATAATTAATTATGAATTTTTTATTACAACTTCTTAAAAATATAAAAAACTCTTATGTCTGACCACCTTAACTTGGTCAAAAATTCATGAAATTCATTTTTTCTTTTTTAATCCTATAGTATGTGAAGCATAGAATGTGACGCATGTTTTAAATTCAAAAAATGTGATACCATTTGAAAGTTGTAGATGTTTTTCAATTAGCCTATCAATCAGGACTTTAGTCGTAATCCGAATAGAAAATAAATAATAATTACTTATTAAATTGAAAGTAAAGAATAATTTATATTGGTGGAAAGCTGAGAATCTCCTTGAAAAACCCTTTTCGCTTCATCAATTTTGGGTTAAAAAAATTCATCAGCCACATACCCATCATATTGCCACTTTTTGGCCCATCATGATCCTAAACATACCCATTCTTTCCTCTATAAAACTTAGGTATGTGTCCTATTTTATTACATGTATAGCATAAGATACCTTGTTATGCTGAATATTTACGTCTTTCCATTTTAGATTTACATTTTGAAGCATTGTGTCCAAACCCATTGCATGAGTAACATTAACCAAGGAATGTTTGAGGCATTATGCCATTATCGTAACCATTAATCATCTATGTTCTGCATTCAATAGCCTTATGAAAAATTGATTGCATGCGTAACATTGACCAGAAAATAATTTAAAAAATAATGTTAATCCTCCTTTTAGATTGTACATCTCTACATCAAAATTTGTAACTAAAATAGTAGTGACCTTTAAATAATGGATACCTTGGTGTAGCTAGTTATCTGAGAGTTCTCTAAAATTGTTTCTTCTAGTTCTAGACATGTTTGATATTAATCTTCTTATCTCAAGTATTCCATTGTTCATTATTTTCATTTTCAACCTTGTTTGGAGTTTGATTTTCCATTGAGATTTCTTCTTTTTCAAACCCTTATCTATTCTTCAAGCTTTCAACATTTTGTATACATGTTGTTCCACTTGGGATTCAAGAATTCTTCAACTCCTTTTCCTTCTTGAACTTGCACTTTCAACTAGTGATTATCTCATTTGATTATTTTAGTTACTCAATTATTTCCTTGAGTTTCTCTTTAGCATTTTGAAATTTATTCCTCAAAGTTTTTATGCACTTGTATAATTTCTTAACATTTTATTTCAAATCTCTATTCTCACATTATTCTTTATCTAGGTCACCATAAGTATATTTGAGTTCTCCTTCCATATCAACTTCACAAAATTCTTCAATAAACCTTTCCATTATATTTATTTTGAAGGGATGGGATATTTCATATTTTCCATGTCTTCAACCTCCAAGATCTACCTTAGAGGTTAAGAAAATTGAAGGAACCTTGCTCTGATAAAAGTTGTTGAACACCTATAATACAAAGAGGGGGTGAATTAGTATTCCCTAAAATTCATTAACTTAAAATAGTATTCAAAGAATCTCAATTAACTTGTAAAAAATAAAATAATAATTAAAGCATGCACCACAAAAATCAACATATTGACACTAGATTTATATGGAAAAACCTTGAAAGGTAGAAACCATGATGTAGAATATCTCACAATATATCATAACCAATTACAACTAATTATAGGAGGCCCACTGCCTAAAGGGATCACTACTTGAAGGACTAAATGCCTAGAAAATAGGAAGACTCATTGCCCAAGTAAGATCAGTCATTTTAGAATTAGAAAAGATATTAAAAAGTATGCCTCACTACCAAATATTTAACTACTTACAATTCATCTACTATATGTTGAAGATACAACTCCTAATTTAGCTCAAACTACTAATTTTACACACTTCATTCTTCAACACTTTATTTGATTTATTTTGCATGATAAATTTGATTTATCTATCAACAAGCCTAATGGACATAAAAATATAATTTATTGCAAACGAATGAATTTAATGTTACAAAAAAACTTTAGATATGATATTTAGACATAAAGAGGAACCTGTGTTGAAAATTTGAGATTGATTTACATGGACAAGGGTGTAAGCCACCCTTCACTAGCCTAGTTCTTTTTCAGATCTCATTGCTATGAAGGGATTAATGTATGATGTCACCATTTTCTCCACTAATCACTCAAAAATGTCCTAGGATTCTAAATTGGATTGACTATCAACCTCTCAAGGTGAGTCAATTCTCAATGAGGAGGACTGAGGATGGGGTTCTTTAAACTTTTAGGGGTTCATCACCACGAAAATGGTGCAAAAAGATAAGTGAATATTGAACTCACAAAACCTAGTTATGCAATCTAAATGAGAGATACAAATGATGTAATTATGCAATAGGGAGCTAGGATGTATGTACCTAGGAAGTTTGCAAATGTTGTGAGGATTCTAGAAATGCAAAGAAGTTGTCAAAAAGTGATATGGAGGACAAAGACATCCTTACTGTGGTCTTAGTCCCACTGCTATTTTCTGGGGTACATGCAAAATCTTTGGATGCCAATTGAGGATCTTAATGAATTTCTGAAAAATATTTTTAGGACTAAAACACCCTAGGTGGCGACCTAGTCCCTTATGGAATTTTTGAACTTTTTGAATGTGGTCTTGAGGGTTGATGTATGCACTTCTTTTCTAATCTTAGGTTCTAAAAATTTGAGATTTAGCTTGTATGTGAGTTTCCATGAGGATGACAACTTTGTAATGCAACTTTGCAACTTGACAACTTTTCACTCCAAATGATCCTCAACTATTCAGCCTAAATCTATAATCACAAATATGCAAGAAGGGAAAAACTTGTTATTTTTTAGTGAATGGGGGTTTTCCTTGGTCAAACCCCTTGTTGGTAGTTAAAACTTGAAATTAAATAGAATAATGAATGGAAATGATGAATGAACAACAGGCAATGCTACAACTAACCAAACCCTTATTATAAAGTCTAAAAAATTGTGTTAAATGGCTAAATTAGATATGGATCTTGAAATGCTTAAGTGATTGAACAATATGAATTTGAAATTCTTACTTGAATCAAGACCTTACATAACAAATGTTACCACAATAACACAAATGATGCAAGAATATTTTTTATATGATGCTTGAATATTGATGATGGATCCAAATGATTGATAAAATTTTCTTGAATGCTCTTGTGAACTCAATTTACTATGATGAATACTCTCACAAAATACTTGGATCAAAATGAATGATGGAAACTTGTATTTATACTTACCTATGCTTAATATCTTGAAATTACATCACATCAAGCTGACATATGAAATCATTAAATAAATGAGGCTAAATCCTGCAAGAATTTGAAATTAAATCTCAAAAAAACCTTAAGGGGGACTAAGATTCCCTCTAGGTGGCCTCTTAGTCCTAAGTCATGGAACTTGGGGCATAGACACCAAAAAGGAACCCAATTAAGATACCCCAAAATCAAGGTACCGAGACCTTTAGGAGACAAAGCTACCCTGGGTGGTGTTTTAGTGCCGACCCAAAAATGAAGGACACAAATAAAATAATTTAATTATCATTTATGCATTACAGAATTTTTGGATTAGCTAGAAAAAGATATAATTCATAGGGTTTGTAGATGAAAAATAGGGCCAATTAAGAAATAAATAGGGATAAATATAGCAAGGCGGGCCCAAATGAGTGTGAAAATGCAAGGCTATGCATTTTACTACACTACATTTAGCCCCCACTTTATTGAGAGGATGAAATTTGTTGAAAATCATACTTAAGTATCCAACCACACAATTAAGAGGGGTTCAAATGTACAAATTCTTGTAAGATAGGATGACAATAAACAAGAGGCTAGCCAAGCCACCAAGATCAAGATCCTATGGAAAACCAACATAATCACAAAGGAACACAATTGTAGATGAGATATGAAGGCATAACTAGACTGCAAACATACACCACCATAGACAAAAGAAAGAAAAAATGGAAAAATTAAAGGAAAACTACAATGGATCAAGCTTCGACTAGTTGTCCAATGTGGTGGACTGGGTCTATGTTATTTTTCCAAAAAGGTTTACAAGTGGAACATGTTGTCCATTATACAAACAACATACATGCTCACAGGGGCTAGTAAAGCTAGTTGTTCACTAGGTGAGCCCCAGGGGACCATATCAAATCCATACCTCAATGAATTTAATATGGTATAGAAATCCATCTTCACAAGGGGTAGGGAAGCTAATTGTTCACTAGGTGAGCCCGAGGGGAACCATATCAAAGCCATACCTCCATGACTGATCAAACAAAAATTCCCTCTAAATGTGAAAAATAAATATAAACATTTTACCCATGACTTAAAAATCACATTAAATGTAGCATAAAAAATTTAGGTCAAAATACTATCAAGTGTTCATGATATCATCTAGAGACTCCCAAACATTTTGAAAATATTTTTACCAATATATTTATCATTAAGGAATTCACCAATGGGTAAATAAAATCAACCTATATGTGTATCAATATGTTGAAGAAATCAACATCTCATATTTTGCAAGTGTTTAGAATTTTTTTTTCTTGAAACTCCCCCTAAGTCAATGCTTTCTATCTAGTTTTTGGATGAAGTATCTGCACTAGAATTTAGCATAGACTCATTATTTACATCATTATCATCCTTTTTATTCTATATGTTGTTTATATCCTTCTTTACCTAAACTAGATCAATCTTCTTTTGTGCAACAAAAGGTTTCACATTCTTTACTCTAAAAAACTTAGCTATGTGTGCTAGTTTATTACATTTATAGCATAAGATACCTTGTTGTGTTGAAAAGTTAGCTCTTTCCATTTTAGATTTTCATTTTGAAGCCTTGTTTCCAAACCCATTGCATGAGTAACAATAACCAAGGAACGTTTGACGCATCATACCATTATCGTAACCATTAATAATCTATGTTTTGCATTCAATAGCTTATGAAAAATCGATTGCATGCATAACATTGACCAGAAAATAATTGAGAAAATAATATTCATCCTCCTTTTAGATTGTATAGCTCTACATCCAAGTTTATTACTAAACTAGTAGTGACCTTTAAATGATGGATACCTTTGTGCAGCTAGTTATCTAAGAGTTCTCTAAAATTGTTTCTTCTAGTTCTAGACATGTTTGATATTACTCTTCTTATCTCAAGTATTCCATTGTTCATTATTCTCCTTTTCAACCTTGTTTTGTGTTTGATTTTCTGTGGATATTTCTCCTTTTTTCAAACCCTAATCTCTTCTACAAGCTTTCAACATTTTGTAGACATGTCATTCAACTTGGGGTTCAAGCATTCTTCAACTCCTTTTCCTTCTTGAACTTGCACTTTCAACTAGTTATTATCTCATTTGGTTGCTTGAGTTGCTCAATCCTTTCCTTGAGTTTATCTTTAGCATTTTGAAATTGATTCCTCAATTTTTTTGTACACTCATATAATTCCTTAAAATTTTATTGCAGATCCCTATTCTCACATTATTCTTTATCTAGGTCACCATAAGTAGATTTGAGTTCTTCTTCCATATCAAGTTCACAAAATTCTTCAGTAAACCTTTACATTATAACTTCTTTTGAAGGGATACAATATTTCATATTTTCCATGTGTTCAACCTCCAAGATCTAGCTTAGAGGTTAATAAATTTGAAGGAACCTTGCTCCGATAAATTTTTTTGAACACCTATAATACAAAGAGGTGGTGAATTAGTATTCCCTAAAATTCGTTAACTTAAACCAGTATTCAAAGAATCTCAATTAACTTGTAAAAAGGAAAAGAATAATTAAAGCATGCACCATAAAAATCAACATATGACCACTAGATTTATATGTAAAACCCTTGAAATGTAGAAACCATGATGTAGATTAGCTCACAATATATCATAACCAATTACAACTAATTATAGGAGGCTCACTTCCTAAACGGATCACTACGTGAAGGACTGAATGCATAGAAAATAGGAAGACTTTATGCCCAAGGAAGATCACTCATTTTAGAATTAGAAAAGATATTAAAAAGTGTGTGTCACTACAAAATATTTAACTACTTGCAATTCATCTACTATATGTTGAAGATACAACTCCTAATTTAGCTCAAACTACTAATTTTACACACTTCATTCTTCAACACTTTATTTAAATTATGTTGCATGATAAATTTGATTTTTCTGTCAACAAGCCTAATGGACATAAAAATGTAATTTATTTCAAAGGAAAGAATATAATGTTACAAAATTACTTTAGATATGATATTTAGACATAAACAGGAACTTGTGTTGAAAATTTGAGATTGATTTACATGGACAAGGGTGTAAGCCACCCTTCACTAGCCTAGTTATTTTTTAGATCTCATTGCTATGAAGAAGGGATGAACATATGATGTCACCATTTTCTCCACTAATCATTGAAAAATGTCCTAGGATTGTCAATTGGATTGACTATCAACCTCTCAAGGTGAGTCAATTCTCAATGAGGAGGACTAAGGAGGGGGTTCTTTAGACTTTTAGGGATTCACCACCAAGCAAATGTTGTGAAAAGACAAGTGAATATTGAACTCACAAAACCTATTTTTACAATCTAAATGATAGATGCAAATGATGAAATTATGCAACAAGGAGTTAGGATGTATGTACCTAGGAAGTTTGCAAATGTTGTGAAGATTCTAGAAATGCAAAGAAGTTTTCAAAAAGTGTTATGGAGGACAAAGAATCCTTTACTATGGTCTTAGTCCCACTGCTATTTTTTTGGGTAGATGCAGAATCTTCACATTCCATATCAGGGTCTAAAGGAATTTCATAAAAAAAAATTAGGAGGACTAAATCACCCTAGGTGGCGACCTCGTCCCTTATGGAACTTTTTAACTTTTTGAATGTGGCCTTGAGGGTTTATTTCTGCACTTCTTTTCTAATCTTAGGTTCTGAAACTTTTAGATTTGTCATGTACATGAGTTTCCATGAAGATGACAACTTTGTAATGCAACTTTTCAAATTGACAACTTTTCAATCCAAATGATCTTCAAGTATTCAACCTAAATCTATAATCACAAATATGCAAGAAGGGAAAAACTTGTTATTTTTTATTGAATGGGGGTTTTCCTTGTTTAAACCCCTTTTTGGTAGTTAAACCTTGAAATGAAATAGAATAATGAATGAACAAAATGCAATGCTACAACTCACCAAACCCTTGTTGTAAAGTCTACAAAATTGTGTGAAATGGCAACAGTAGATATGGATCTTGAAATTCTTAAGTGCATGATTCATATGAACTTCAAATGTTTACTTGATTGAAGACCTTACATAACAAATGTTAGCACAAAAACACACATGATGCAAGAAGATCTTTGATATGATGCTTGAATATTGATGATGGATCCAAATGCTTGATAAAATTTTCTTGAATGCTCTTGTGAACTCAATTTGTTATGATGAATACTCTCACAAAAGACTTAGATCAAAATGAATAAGGGGACATTGTATTTATACTTACCTTTTTTTAATATCCTGAAATTACATCACATCAAGTTGATATATGAATTCATTAAATAAATGAGGCTAAATCCTGCAAGGATTTGAAATTAAATATAAAAAAAAACTTAAGGGGGACTAAGATTCCCCAGGTGGACTCTTAGTCCTAAGTCATGGAACTTGGCGTATAGACACCAAAAAGGGACCCAATTAAGATGCCTCAAAATCAAGGTACTGAGACCTTTAGGAGACAAAGCTGCCTTGGGTGTCATTTTAGTCCTGACCCAAAAATCAAGGACATAGATAAAATAATTTAATTATCATTTATGCATTGGAGAATGTGAGTATTAGCCAGAAAAAAGATATAATTCATAGGGCTTGTAGATACAAAATAGAACTAATTAAGAAATAAATAGGGATAAATAAAGCAAGGAAGGCCCAAATGCATGTGAAAATGCAAGGGTATGAATTATACTACACTACATTTAGTCCCCACTTTAGCGAGAGGATGAAATTGCTTCAAAATCATACTAAAGTAGCCAACCACACATTTAAGAGGGGCTGAAATGTACAAATTCTTGTATGATAGGATGAAAATAAACAAGAGGGTGGTTGGTTTCCCACACAAAAAGATATGAAAATCACAGTAAAACCTTTCCTAGGAATTGGACATTCCAACAGGTGACTAATATCTCTCTATGGACGTTAATTTACTTGTCAAACCAGGGGACGTATACTTTAAATGGCGCAGCACAATATATGCACTAAGAACTGGTTTCGGTCAAAACTTAGCAGAAATAAATACTTGGAAGGAATTATATCTACGCTATAGGAAGATAATGAAAAGTTCTTTAACTCAACTATGATTTGATTAAAACAGAAACTATAATAGCTACGATTGCAACACAAACTATGAAATGGCCTTATGCTGCAGGAATAGGCACAGGGATGGATTCCCTATGCTACAAGAGCAATACAAGATGGAGTTTGTATGAAAACATCAAAGATGAAAGCTAACTGAAGATCAATAGAGAATAACAGCTAACTAACTAGCTACAAATAGTTACTAAGTGGGCCCCCTTAGCAAGCATCTACTGATTACGCAGGTGCTGAACTCATAACTTCATCAAACTTTATTCATGAAAAAAGAATGGTATACATTGCTTTGTTGATATAAACTAACAACAAACTCTTTCTCTTGTCAAACAGATTCTACTTTTCATTATCATCCTGACTCTTACATGATATGTTGTATCTTTCTATCACTATGCTTCTATTTTACTCTAACTATCATCTCTTTTTCTCTTACGTAGGAGGAATACTTTATTTAAAATTAGGAGAGCAACTAACTAACTAACCCTATCAAAGAAAGACGTGGAATTAAAGTGTATCCCAGAATCAAGGAACAAACTTCATAAATGAATTTATCGTTCAACCCAATCTAGAGAGAATCTAGCGCTCCACTCTTTCTAGATTGACTGTCATTAAAAATCTTTCCCAATGGTTTCGGTCAAAGAGTCTTTGTCGGAGCTTCCTCGAAGTTGTGTAGGAAATGGACTTTACTGCAAGGCCGAGATCAGTTGCACTTGACTCGATCATTCTTCAACAACCTGCGAAACAAAAGGTAATAGATGCGAAAGAAAAGGTGTATGGCACATACACAATATCCGTTCATTAATCACACCTTTAAATCTATTTCATCATTCAAAAATTGTATGCGATATACCAGTCATTTAGGGAGTCAATGGGATAATAAATGTAGTCAAGTCAACACAATAAGCTACAGGAATATGAAAATGTTTTGCTACAGGATATCCCCATAAAAGGTTTCAAAAGAGTTTTAAACAACCACAAATAACAAAAGTAAAGGCATTAAAAGTTCATCATAATATCCAAACTATGAGCATATTTTGGGCTCATCACTGCCCCCTACTTAGCCTAATGCTGGTCCTCCATCATTAACTTTCCTTGTGGTTTCTCTAAAGTCAGTGGTTGCTGCATGACTCAGAAATGGAGTTTCGAACCTGTAATAAAATCCTTTGAAAGCCTGGAACCTTTCATACCTACGGTCTTCTAAATCATCATTAAGATTGGTAGCCTGATAAGGATAAAGGTGCCACATTAGCACAGGAGGTCTGAATGTTAATGGTAACCATAGTTCAAATCTATTTTGAAGTCCCAACTATATATATCTACTTGATCATTTAAGAGTTGCTGTGAAATTTAGGGGACTGTGAGGTTCAGATCTTCTTAATCCAACAGTTAATCTTTCCCACCTTTTTTCACTTCTGGTGTATGCCAGTCTCCAAAATGAATATGACTATTCCTAAAATTCATCATATACTTATTTCCTGAGATCAAATATCTTCTCTCTGGCTGTAATATTATTAATGCCATATGTCAGAGCAAACCAGTCTTTCAACATTGCATGGGGGTTTGAACTTTGAGAGTGTAATGGGACATGCTCATTTTTCTCAACTTCCTCATATATTTCCCATTGCCTGCCATAATTCGCTTCATTTGCTGCCCATGACATAAATGATCTCAAATGGATATCACCAATATACAGAAGAGGGTTCCATTCTGTTTCAGATTGAATTATGAAGCCATGTAAATAAAATTCACACAGAGAATGTCTTAACCAATTAGGGGCTGCCTGGTATGCCTCATAAAATTCTTTAGCAGTGCGAAGATTAGGATCTTGATTTCTAGAAATTCTCATTAGTTGGAACCATAAGAATTGTTCCTTAAGGCACAAAGCATAAACTCTGGGTGGTGGTCTGCATTCCATAATCTGACCAGTTACTTTTAACATTTCATCCATTTTTGCTTTCAACTCAACAATTTCCTGCTTCTGACTTTCAATTTCCTTTTTCAGTTTCTTCCTTTCTACCTCCCATAGACTTTGTTGCATGTCAGTTTGGGCTATGTGCTAGAAAGTTAGGGTTTGCAATGTAACTGTTTCCTAGTTAGCTTTCACATATTCCAGAAACTCAATCAAAAATGTCTTCTTATAAACAACAATGGCTTTACAAGTTGCAGGGTGAAATGTAGCTTCACTAGGCACATTCAATTGTTCAGTCAGTTCCTGCTCTTGTTGCAAGATGAATTCTTGTTACTATAGTGGAGAAGACTCTGCTTCCTCTGAAAATTGCATAGAAGGGTAGCCAAGTCATCAAGATTTGGTAACCCTTGCTCATTATGCTCCATTTCCTTTGTCTCAACTTGTTCCTCTTCAAGAATGAATGAACTTTGTGTAGCATTTTCGGACACATTCTGAGAAACATCAAATTCAGACCCTACAGATCCTTCTGAAATTACAATAACCTCTGGTTGAGGTGAAGTAGGGGAGGTCTTATATTGTTTCCTTGTTGAAACTCTTCTTGGCACTGGTGCAGCTACAGGAGATGTTCTGGTAGCCTTCCTTTTTCTGGTCTACTTAGAGGGCTCTGCCCTTCTAGAGGATGATGGTGAATTGGTGTTAGCATCAAGTGTTGTTGTAGGAGAGACGGCTACAGGGGAAGGTGCTGCAGGAGAAGAGCATTGCCTTTTCCGAGAACAAGGGTCAGCCTTTGGGTTTGTTTTGCCCCAGATGACTCACCTGCCTTTGTTTTTCCCTCCTCTCTCCTAGTGGCAGACCTAGTTTGTACCCGAGCAGAGGATTCCGGTGGGGGAGCTGCAGGACCAGGTGCTATAGGAGTAGATGACCCTTGCCCTATTCTACTGGTAGACATAATTTCTTTCTTCTTTTTCTGAGGCCGTGGGGTAAGTACCCTAGGGGGTTGTGGAATTTGCAAGCTCTTTTGGGCAACGAATTGTTGTTAGGAAAGAGGTGAGACATCTTTCAAAGAGTGTTCATTCAGTAATTTGATAAGGCCATGGTGAGCAACATAATTATCTTTCCCTTGTTGGGTTTTGTGGGCACTTTGTTCTAAAAAATTTAACAGGAAATTTAGAACATTTACAACTAACCCATGCCTCATATGACTTAATAATTTGAAATGATACGAATGTAGGTAGGAGAAACAGCCTTCATAGGTTAAATACCTAATTATGTAAGTAGTGTATTCTGAATAAGGAGGAGGCATTGATACCCGCTTACATCCCTGCTTGGAGACTTCCAAAGGTCCATCAGTGGGTATTGAAAACTTAGCCCTTCCAGCGGTAGCATCTGAAGAAATTTTTTGTCCAACGGCTGGAAGCCCGGTTACTTCAGCAATTATATCTTCAGTTGCAACAACTGTTAGACCCCATATAGTGGCTTCCCCTTCAGAAAGGGTTCTCAAAAATTCTCCAGCAACCTCCTCATCAAAAGCATTTAAACTCAAGAAATAGTTTAAGCATCCATAGATGCTGAATACATGGACTATTTGAGGATTTTGCAATAATAATTCATGAGCTACAAGCTCATGTTGCACTAGTTGACCACCCATGTTCACAATTTTCCCCTAGCTGAACTCAATTCCTTGTTGAAAATTCAAATTCTTTATTTCCCTTTCTGCTTTGGTTTTTCTTCTGTCGACATTTCTTTCTTTTCCAAAAATGAACTTTTTGAACAAGCAGTTTTAATTGTAATTTACAAGAAAAACATGCAATAAAGAAGGACATGCAATCATATTTGGAAAGTACGAAAAAAATAATAAAAAAAGGTTATTTGTGCAGTTATGGCAGCGGCGAAAAGATAGATTTTAAAAGGTGGATTACCCCGCCCCCTACTTAGATTATGACATGTGTCCTCACATGTACTAAAGAATAGGTGGAGATCGGGTAATAATGACTAGTACTGTCATAGCAGTAAATGAATAGAATAAAATAAATCAAATATGTGATAACAAAATATATGGCATACGTTTGATATTTGCATGTACGTGTGAAGAAAGATGACGGCGTCTGCATGAGTTGATAGTTGGGAATGATATCTTAATTAAGGGTGATGCAGATGGATGAAGTGGATGGGTGATGCAGGCGGATGAGATGAATGGATGGAATGGATGGATGGGATGAAAGATAAAGAAGTGAGATGGGGTGATAAATGAGAATTGAGAAAAAGGGGTTTCCTTTAAAAAAAAAACCTTTATTATGAGCATATTTTTTCAAAATTACGGTGAAGCTGCAGGAGAATGGCTAAATCCTTCAGCTGCAGGAAGAGTAGCGGGAGGAACCTGAACGAACTGTTGCATGAATTCTTCTTTCAAAACTAGTTTATGGTACAACCGGAGTCGGTGGCCATTAACTAGCAATTTGAAACGGACTAGATCAATTGTCACTAGCTGTATAGCTCTGTTGTCAAACACATTCTCAACTTCATAGGGGCCAAGCCAACATGTTGTGAGCTTACCTTGGTTCTCTTGATATCTGGAATCATATAACAGAGCCCAATCACTAGTAGAAAATTTCCTGGTTTTGATGTGTTGATCATTCCATTTCTTCCTTTGCTATTGGATTGCTTCTGTGTGCTGCAGGTTTGCTTTTCTCATTTTGTCCAAAACATTTAGCTGTAGGAGACGGTCCTTCTATGCTTCAGATATTTCCATATTGAGTTCAAGAGTTGTCCTCAAAGTTTTGTGCTCAAATTCTATGGGCAACATGGTTGTTTTCCCATAAAGCATCTCAAAAGGTGTAAACCCAGTTGTTGTCTTCCATGTAGTTCTATAGGCCCAAACTGCTTCAGGAAGTTGATTGCGCCAATCTTTTCTATGGAGCTATGCTATCTTTGTTAGGATCACCTCAATTTCCCTATTTGTTACCTCCGCCTAACCATTGGCTTGAGGGTGATAGGGGTTGGACTTCCTATGTTTGATCTTATAGTCATTCATTAGTGCAGTGATCAGATTCGATGTGAATTGAGATCCTTGATCAGTTACAAGCTCTCTGGGAACTCCAAATCTAGTGAAAATTTGTTTATACAAAAATTTAGCAACCTTGTTATCTCGAGCATGAGTCATAGCTTTTACCTCAACCCACTTTGTTACATAGTCCATGCAAACTAGAATGTATGACTTACCATTTGATGGTGGATCAATTGGTCCCACAAAATCCATTCCCCATTTATCAAAAGGGGTGACTATTACCTGTGGATATAGTGGCATTTCATCTGACTTGGTTGGTCTTCCCATACATTGGCATCTGTCACATTTCCTTGTATAGGCCACAACATCCTTGTGTAATGTTTGCCAGTAGTACCCTGTTGTAAGAATCTTCATTGATGTTCTTTTTGCTGCAAAATGTCCCCCACATGGTTCATCATGGCAAGCATGTAAGATATCATAAGTCTCATCTTCTCTTACACATCTTCGCATCACTTGATCAGGTCCAGTATAAAACAGACAATTTGCAATCCATGAAATGTTAAAACTTTTCTCTATTAACAATTTTTTTTCTTTTGGAGAAAAGTGGGCTGGTATTCTACTTGTTGCTAGATAATTGGCAATGTCTGCATACCATGGTGTATGTGCAGCAATGGAAAAAAAGTGTTCATCTGGGAACCTATCATCAATGACCTCATGTTCAATAGGTGCAGCTGATTGAAGTCTTAATAAAAAGTCAGCTACAACATTAGCTCTTCCTAGTTTGTCAATTATTGTAATGTCAAATTCTTGTAACAGGAGCCATCTTGCCAATCTACCAGAAATGGCAGGTTTTTTCATCAGATACTTGATTGCTACATGGTCAGTATAGACGAATATCTAATAACCTATGACATAATGCCTAAATTTATTCAAATCATACACTACTGCGAGCAATTCCTTTTCTGTAATAGTATAGTTGAGCTCAGGACCTTGAAGGTTCTTGCTGATAAAGTAGATAGCATGCTCAATTGAATTTTCTTTCTGACTTAAAACTGCTCCTATACCAAAATCAAAGGCATCAGCATGTATGTGAAAAGGCAATTTCTATGTTGGACCTTGAAGAACAGGGGCTTGAGTAAGCAAGTCCTTTAATTGCAGGAAAGATTTTTCACAGGCCTCTGTCCACTCGAATTGAGAATCCTTAGTTAACAAGGCATAAAGTGAACTGACAATTTTACTAAAATCTTTTATAAACCTTCTATAATACCCTGAATTGCCAAGGAAACTTCTGACATCTTTTTGTTTTGCAGGAGTTTGTAAATTTAGAATAACTTCAATTTTAGCAGGGTCGACCTGAATTCCATTCTTTGAAATATGATGACCTAGAACAATACCTTCTTCCATCATTAGAAAACACTTTTCACTGTTTAGAGACAAATTTTTCTCTCTGCACCTTTTCAATACCTTTTTTAAATTCTCCAGTGCTTCTTCAAATGTGACTCCATAAGTAGTGAAATCATTCATATAAATCTCCATAAAATCATGAGATATATCAGCAAAGATACTAATTACTACTCTCTGAAATGTTGTTGGTGCATTGCATAGACCAAAAGGCAAGACCAAAAAAGAAAATGTTCCCCATGGACAGGTAAAAGTGGTCTTATCTTGATCTTCAAGGGCAATTTTTATCTGATTGTACCCACTATAACCATCCAAAAAGGAAAAATATCTTTTGCCAGATAGTGAGTCCAATACTTGGTCTACAAATGGTAGTGGAAAGTGATCTTTTTTAGTGGGAATGTTCAACTCTCTGTAATCTACACACATTCTCCATTTCCCACCTTTCTTGGGAATAATAACTAATGGAAAAACCCATTGACTGTCAGAGATTGGATAAATAAAACCAGCATCAAGCAATTTTTGAAGCTCACTTTTAACTATTTCTCTAAGTGTTGGATTTACTCTTCTTTGAGGTTGTCTAACTAGTAAACAATCTTCTTTGATATATATCCTGTGAGTACAAACTCAAGGATCTATTCCTTGCATGTCCACATATTCCCATGCAAAAGCTTTATGCTGATCTTGTAGCATTTTTAATAAGATAGCCTGTTAAGATTGTGATAGCTTGCTATTGATATTCAAACAGTGACCTGGAGACAATTCTATCTACTTAGTGAGATTACTCATAGAATCTACAGGTGATGTTTGTACCTCTTGTGGAAGCAAGTTATTAAAAATTGTTGTAAGTTTAGGCAGTGAACTCTCAGAATTTGGTTGCTGCAGGAAACATTGTAGATGGCTACCACTTGGATCAGATGAACTACCCGTATCAGAGTTGTACTGTAGAATTTGAAAAAGAAAAGAATCCTCACTCTGAAGTTGTTAGAATGGATTATTTTGAAGCATCATTAATTAGGTAAAAGAATTGGCTTCTTCAGTTTCTTCCCCCACATCTGGCTAAACAAGTTGGGACAAATCTGGTTGAGGTCTAGCAGGCAAATACAAAGCCAATTTTTTTGTGGACTATCCATCAGAAATGGTCATATCTCTAGAATGACATCCTATAAAAGCATCAGTAGTTGCTAACCATGGTCTACCAAGGATAACTGGATACCCTCCTAAAATTTCCTTAACTGATAATATTGTGAAATCAGCTAGATACTCCCAAGAATCAAGCGTGACAATTACATCTTCCACCATCCCATTAGGTTTAACTATGGAGCTATCTACAATCTGCAAAACTATGGGTGTAGAACTAATGTTTGAAATGTTCAAGGAGTCCATGGTATGCTTTGTCATGACATTAATGGCAACACCTAAGTCAATCAAAACATTTTTTACAATTTGGCCATTTATATGTATTTGCACTACAGGACTTCCAAGGTCAATATACTTTGGGATGACTACATTTCCCAACATTATATCAGCCAATTTCCCTAAGACATGAATTGTCTGGGGATCCTTTTTCTTTCATCCAGGATTCTTCAAACAAGCCTCTTTAATAGCTTTTTCAAAAATGGGAACATCTTTAATAGCCTGAAATAAGGGGATTTGAATTTGTACATTTTTAAGCTGATCCAGAATGTCAAAAGTGGGTTCTTCCATGGATTTAAATACAATACCTTGCAACCTCTGAGGAAAAGGTGGTTTATCTTGACTTTGCAAAATAGGCTCCTTAGAAACCGTATCAGGTATAGGCATATGCTCAGTAGGATCAGCAGGTGCAGTAGATTCTTCAAGGGGAGAATTTAGTATTTTAGTAATTAGAGGTAGTTTTGGAGTAGGTAAAGTGGTTCTAGACCTCAAATGGATATCATTAACATTTAAGGCATAAGCTTGATATTGGTTGGCTTCACCAAGATATGTATGCTACTGTGGCTACTGATGTTGCATATTATTGGGATTTGGCAATGGCTAGGCAGGCATAGGCATTTGTTTTGGAGGTCAAGTATTTGTGGCAGTTGTTGCAGGAGGTGGCATAAGGGCCTGTGGTTGCGGCTATGGAAGCTGCAGGAATCTAGGGGACTAGTTTTTCCATTGCTGAGGACCTCTCCATTGAGGATTTTATTGCCAATTACCTGAAGGTGGGGTCCATTGTCCTTCTAGCTGCTACCAACCTCCTTGAGGAGATTGCCATTGTGGGGTCTGATAATTAGGCCAACTTGGTTGAGGTGGATTCCAGGGTGGTGGTGGTCCATATGCATGTTGCCATTGGTTATTATAGCTAGAATAAGGATTACTAAAAGTTAAAGGATCTTGAGGCATACCTTGTCTTTGGGCCCATGGTCTCCTTTGTGCAACAAAGAACACTTCATCATCATCACCTTCTACTGGCTTGAAGTCAGTAGGTAGTTTCTTAGCTTCCAAATTAGCCACCATCTTGCATCTGCAATCATGCTTCTTCTATTTACAATATGGACAAAACTCGGCTAAAACTGCCTTAGCTTCCTCATGTTTCTTCTGAGCTTGCATAGTGTCCAGTTGTGTAGCCATATTATTAATGATGTCCTACTTGAAGTCAGATAGCAAATTTGTTATCTCCATCCGAGAAACTCCACCAGAAGAAGACTTCCCCACTGTAGCGTGATGACCTTGACCTTTCTTAACTATTGCTTAGGAGTAGTTAAGACATATTTTCTTTATATCATCCCAAGGCAGTTGGGTTATATCACCTCCTCCCATTAGGTCCAGGGTGTCTATACAGGTATCACCGATTCCCCTTAGAAAGAGTAGTTTCTAAGAGTCCTCGTTGAGAGTATGGTTTGAGTTCCTCTTTAGTGAAAACAAAAATCTAGAAATATAATCTTCCAGACTTTCATCCTCCTTTTGCTAAATTTAGAATATGTCATCACCTTTGCTGGCACTCTTACAATATTCCTCATACTTCTCAAGGAATTTCATCTGCATGGCTGCCCAACTATCAACAACACCTCTTCCCAGACTCATGAACCATCTGAGAGCTCCCTCCTTCAAGGTGAAAGGAAATAACTTCAGTTTATGAGCATCTGAGTTGTAGTCATAACTACGATAGAGGACATCAAACTCAAACAAAAAAGTTTCAGGGTCCTCTATAACTAGGCCATAGAATTTTGGAAGTAGTGAAGAAGGTATATTCTTAAGATTGTCAGTATCTTGTTGGGGAACAATGGGAAACTCAAAAGCAGGAGTTGGATTATTAGGTGGATTATTTGCCATGTTTGCTTACTGGAATAACAAAGCGAATGGATTTTCCTTAGGTTTGTTGTTAGCTGGGTCAAATGGTAGTTTAACAAACAGGTTTTCAGGGAGGAAACATCCCAGTGCGTCTCTTCTTCTTCTATGCATGCAATACGATGAATGGTGGTTTGAAAGATTTTGAAAATTTTTGACTACCAAACTAAAGTAATACTAAAAATGACTTCTAACAAATCCTTAGCTTAACACCATCCCCGGTAACGGCGCCAAAAATGGTCGTGCCCACAAAAGGATATGAAAATCACAATAAAACCTTTCCTAGGAATTGGACATTCCAACAGGTGACTAATATCTCTCTATGGACGTTCATTTACTTGTCAAACCAGGGGACATATACTTTAAATGGCTTAGCACAATATATGCACTAAGAACTAGTTTCAATCAAAACTTAGAAGAAATAAATACTTGGAAGGAATTCTATCTACGCTACAGGAAGATAATGCAAATTTCTTTAACTCAACTATGATTTGATTAAAATAGAAACCATAACAGCTATGATTGCAACACAAACTATGAACTGGCCTTATGCTGCAGGAACAGGCACATGGATGGATTCCCTATGCTGCAGGAGCAATACAAGACTGAGTTTGTATGAAAACTTCAGAGATGAAAGCTAACTGAAGATCAACAGAAAATAACAGCTAACTAACTAGCTACAGATACTTACTAAGTGGGCCCCCATAGCAAGCATCTACTGATTATGCAGGTGTTGAACTCAGAACTTCATCAAACTTTATTCATGAAAACAGAATGGTATACATTGCTTTGTTGATATAAACTAACAACAAACTCTGTCTCTTGTCAAACAGATTCTACTTTTCATTATCATCCTGACTCTTACATGATA
Source organism: Sequoia sempervirens (assembly GCA_007258455.2). Lineage (NCBI taxonomy): Eukaryota > Viridiplantae > Streptophyta > Pinopsida > Cupressales > Cupressaceae > Sequoia > Sequoia sempervirens. The sequence goes on along the minus strand of VDFB02298876.1, from coordinate 22,387 downwards.
TCTGCTATCTTTCTATCACTATGCTTCTATTTTACTCTAACTATCATCTCTTTTTCTCTCGCGGAGGAGGAATACTTTATTTAAAATTAGGAGAGCAACTAACTAACTAACCCTATCCAAGAAAGACGTGGAAGTAAAGTGTATACCAGAATCAAGGAACAAACTTCATAAATGAATTTATGCATTCAAACCAATCCGGAGAGAATCTAGCACTCCACTCTTTCTAGATTGACTGTCATTAAAAATCTTTCCCAATGGTTTCGGTCAAAGAGTCTTCGCTGGAGCTTCCTCGAAGTCATGCAGGAAATAGACTTTACTGCAAGGCCGAGATCGACTGCGCTTGACTTGATCATTCTTCAATAGCCTGCAAAACAAAAGGTAACAAATGTGAAAGAAAAGGAGTATGGCACATACACAATATCCGTTCATTAATCACACATTTAAATCTATTTCATCATTCAAAAATTGTATGCGATATACCAATCATTTAGGGAGTCAATGGGGTAATAAATGTAGTCAAGTCAACACAATAAGCTGCAGGAATATGCAAATGTTTTGCTACAGGATATCCCCATAAAAGGTTTCAAAAGAGTTTTAAACAACCACGAATAACAAAAGTAAAGGCATTAAAAGTTCATCATAATATCCAAACTATGAGCATATTTTGTGCTTATCAGTGGTCAAGCCCCCAAGATCAAGATCCTATGGAAAACCAACATAAGCACAAAGGAACACAATTGTAGATGAGATATGAAGCCATAAATAGATTGCAAAGATACACCGCCAATGACAGAAGAAAGAAAAAAATGAAAAAGTAAAGGAAAACTATAATGGATCAAGCTTCGATTGGTTGTCTAATGTGGTGGAATAGGTCTAGGCTATTTTGTCCCAAAAGGTTTACAAGTGTAACATGTTTTCCACTATACAAACAAAACACATGCTCAGAAGGGCTAGTAAAGCTAGTTGTTCACTAGGTGAGCTTCAGTGGACCATATAAAAGCCATACCTCGATGAATTTAATATGGTATTGAAAGGAATTATCACAAGGGGTAGTGAAGCTAGTTGTTCACTAGGTGAGCCCGAGGGGAACCATATCAAAGCCATACCTCCATGACTTTAATAAGGTACAAAAATGCAACAAGAAAGAGGGATGTTGAAAGGGATTTTACTTAGTTCAGACAAGGTCTTAATCTTAGGGATTATCATGCTTAACTTCTCCAAGAGAGGATAAATACAAGGTCTCATGGGGAACATCATACCCAATGCTTCCAGGAGAGGACAAGTGATAAAGTTCTCATCTTGTTTCCAAAAGAGGAAAAGTACAATGTCTCATCTTGGGGAACATTGCATCTAATGTTTCTAAGAGAGGAAAATGAAATATCACTCGCCCAGATGAAGTCAAACCCAAAGACACCACCAAGATGAAAAGTGAATTGTATAAAGAAATAAATTCATAATGCAAATAAAATAATTCTAAGATAATACCAATGTATGCCACCACTTTAAGAAATTGCTAACACTATGTTGTGAGCAATTAATTTAACGTAGCCAAAATATAAAAAAGGAGAGAGGAAAAGAGGGTTTCCCCCAAAAACACATAAGGGATCTATGGATTTGAGGTTGGTATCTATCTTTGTTGTAATAATATTAGAGAGATTTAAACTATCATCATTTCCCAAATACACATAGAACTACAAGAATGCCACAAAGAGAGAAAATCAAAGAAAAACCTTTTGGGACAATATGGAAGAGACATAAGGTGTCTCAATTCCTTGCATCATCCTCAAAAGGAAAACACAAGAAAAAAATGAAAAGGAAAAGAGAAGATAATGAAAAATCTTTTTAGTCAACATGGAAGAGACATAGGGTATCTCGATGCCTTGCGTCATCCATAACAGAAACAAAAAAGGACAAAAATGAAAAGGAAAAGAGAAGATAATGAAAAACCTTTTGGGTCAACATGGAAGAGACATGGGGTGTCTCCACACTTTGTGTCATCCCCAAAAGGATAACACAAGACAAAAATGAAAAAGATCAAGAAAAAAGAAAAAATATACAACATATAGAATAATGAAGGCACAAATAGAAAAATACACATAGAGAGAGAAATCAAATATAACATCACAGAGGATCACATTACACACATGCAATCAAAAGAAAAAGGGAAAGCAAAATGAATAGCAAAAGAAAAAGAAAAAGAAAAGAGAAATGACTAGTTTAGAAAATACAAGTCAACCATCTAGCAGGTCATCTACATCCTATGCTTGTTTAGTATATGAAAAATGCATATCACTAGTGAGAGGGACAACATCAAGTGTTATTCTAGAAGAAGATTCATAGGGTTGAACACGTGGTGCATCACTCAATTTAGCAAGATCATCATGGTTGTTATTGTTTAAGCTCATGGAAGAGGAAAATAAAAATTCAACTCATTATGCACTTGCTCATAAATTTTAGTAGTTTCCTCATCATCATCCTATATTGTAAAAAAATGGGTCCTTTGATATTTTCAAACTCGTTTGGGTCCTCCTTGTGCATTTTGGATTAATGTACCATGATTTAGTGTTGTAATATGGATAACACATTCACATTAGATCATGGGCCCTTGTGAACTAATGGAATTTAATGATGCCTTGCAAAAGTGTTGTCAATTGTTGTAACACACTTTCATGATTTTCAAGGGTTTTATTAATTCACTAGCCATAATAAACATAATTTTAGTAATAATCAGCCTTAATCTAGCTATACTTGGAGTGGTGTAAAGTGTTGTAAAAAACTTTCACATTCCTCTAGGATTTTCATTAATAATTGAGCTTTCTTAAGATTTAATTGGCCCTATTTGGCATCCACAAGGCTCATTTATTGCATCTTTTTGAAGATAATCTTGCCACCAATTAGTAACCAATCATAATTCAGGTAATTTTGGCTTGTGTGGCCTAGATTTAGCAATCTAGGACTCATTCTCCACCTTGGGTGAATGAGTCTCACATAGATTTTTGGGTTGCAAATTTATTTTTACACCTTTCTAAGAATTTTTTTATTTTTGGTTGCATACATTATGCATGATGGGAGTCATTCACCATCTTGGTCAAACAAGTCTCATGTGACCAAAATTCAAATTTAATTCAAATTTTCAGTGGTATTTTGTTCTCCTAGATCTGATGTTGGCTTTTACTATTATAATTTCAGGAATTCTTGCATAATTAAGTATAAATACAAGGTTTTTTCACTCATTTTAACCTAAGAATTCAAGAGATCACCTAATACTTTTGTGAGAATATTCTTAATAGCATGTTGAGTTCACAAGAGCATTCAAGTGTATTCAAGAGCAGTCAAGAGTATTCAAGGACAAAATTCTTCATCAATTGTTGTAGCAATTCAAGATCCATCATCATGGCAAGGTTCTAATTGCATTATTTCATACTTCATTATCTTATTTCATCATTCAATTTAATTACCTAAAAGAGGTTTGACCAAGGCAAACCCATATTCCCTAAAAATCAACATGTTTTCCCCTCTTTAATGTGTGATTTGAGGCTTGTAGATTGAAGAAAATTTGATTTGAAGCCTTCAAAAGCATCAAAATGACAAAGTTGCAAATGTTGTTAAAGTTGTCAAAAATCATAGAAACTCAGATCTAGGGAGAAATATCCATCCAATTTTTATAAAACTAGTGGAAAAGTCTTATTCTATCCATCATTATAGGCTTTCAAAGTTTTAGTTCAAGCTTTTTCTCCTAGGACACTTTACAAAAAAATGGGACTAATCCCCTAGTTGTGGTGAATGAGTCCCATTGTATGACTTATTCAAATATCTTTGCAGATTTGGATACCCATTTGGTGAAAATTATAACCTATGCAAATACCCCAATTTGGGACTGATTCACCTAGAGTGGTGAATGAGTCCCACTAGGCTTAAAAATCAACATTTTTAGGATTTCAGAGCTCAATTCCATCTCCAGTAAGTTTCCAAGTGGAAACTTTTCCTTTTACAACTTCCTGCTTTGTTTCATTTGTATTTTCGTCATTTACATCAAGTTTACATCAAACTAGGGTTTGAGTTGCATCTTGCATTCCATTTGTTTTTCCAAGTTCTTACTTGGTGGTGAACCCCTAATTAGACATCATTCAATCCCTAGAATAGTACTTTTCTAGATTTTAATCTCCTTTGCATTAAGGTTTGCATTTGTTAATTGGAATTCTAGGGTTTCAAAAATTTGTATTAGTGAAAGTGGATATAGGTTGCATTTTTCCATCTCAAATCATTGCAAATCATCTAAAAAATTCATTTTCACCTAGGATACATATCGCACAACATAAAAATAATCAAAATCCATTGAAAATTCTTGAATTTTTTTAAAAATATCCATACTAGTTCACTCATTCGCGATCTTGGGAAAATCAATCCTAGAACATATCTAGAATTTCATTTTACAACACTAAAAACTTTTTTTTAATCTTCTACTTTTTTCCATTGGTTAGTGTTTCATTGGGTTGACTTTTTATTACATGCATTCCACTAAATATAGCTTAAATTAGTACATTTCATGCATTGTTTCATTTCAAATTTGCATTCACAACATTCCATTTTGATATAATTGCATAGTGTAATAAAAAAAAATTCTTGAAAATTGAAAATAGAATTTCATTTTATGTCATTTCATTGCAATTTAAGTTTGTGTAGATTAATTTTCAAAAATATTAGTTTTGATCTTTTCCAGGTTTGCAAAGAAAAGTTAATCAATAATCATGTTAGTCATTCATTCAATCCATTCCCTAGTTATGAGAGGACCTCTTAGTGAAAGACAGTGAGAATGTTAATGCTTTCCTTAAACATACACCCCCTCCTATCTCCCCTATTTGTGAGGATGATGTGATAGAAGAGAATAAAAACATAGATAATCATGATTATCATAATTATTCTTCTCTTGATACCTCTTCTTTTAGAGACTAAGGTATCGTGGTGAAAGAAGACACAATCATTGAGAATCATGAAGATCTTTCTTATCCTTCTCCTTATCCCCTTTAGGTAGATACTTTACCACAAGATAATGAAATCATAGACACATTTCTCAACATTACTTTACCTAATCTCTATTCAACCTTTTCTTCTAAGAATGAGATTGTAAATGATGAGGATGATATATTGGTGTTAGATGATCAAATCTTTAAGGTCTATACAACCCTCTTTATGATCCTTCCCCTACTTATCCTATTTTGGATGATATTAGGGAACAAAGGAATAAAATCATACTTGTCCTTCCCTTAGTGTCTCTACTTGTTGTCAAGAAGATACTTTGATCGATGAAAGTCATCAGAATATTGGTTTTCCCCTTTCACCTAGGAGAACCCTTATTGACAAGAAAGAAAATGCAACCATGGATCATTCCCTTAATTGCAAGGAAGTCACTTTGGAAGAACCAATCCTTGAATTTAAAAAGCATTTGGTTTGTATTTCTACTAAAAAACTCTCCTCCTAGAGAGACTATCATGCTACAATAAAATGAAAGCAATAGTAATGTGTCTCCCTTGGGTGATGGTAAAAGGTGATACTAGATTGCTCTTTATTAGAGATACATCAAACCAAGACCACAAAGGTTATGAATGCATAAGTGTCCTTTGGATTCCCTTCAATTAATGGACCTCCTACATATCATGTGGGGTATCCTAAGAATCATCTCATCCTTTACCCACCTTTACACAAACCTCAAACTCCAAGTAAACCCGAACTTATCCTTTACCGACCTAAGGATAATTATTGCACCAACCGATTCATAATATTGTTGCTCATACATATAACACTAGAAACAATCTACAACTAGCACAAACAACTTCAACATCCCTCCCTTTTCCTAATCCAATTTTTCCTAGTGCTCCCCATTTAACTTTGCATAGTGGAACGGATTACAATCCTGATGAACAACTTAAAAATACTCCTGCAAAGATATACCTATGGTACCTAATTCAGGATTCACCTAATTATCACACAATGATTGAAGGAATAAATGATGTCATTTTTTTCCTCCAAATTGAACTCCCCCCTTTGGAATTCCAAAAAGAAAATTATGGTTTCATAATCATAGCTTACTACAATAGAATAGGGATAAAGAAAACCCTTTTTTACAATGGCTTATCCCTTAATTTGTGTAGCGTAAACCTCATGGATAGGCTTTGTGTGGATAAATCAAAACTTCAATTGATCTCTTTATCTATTAGTGGATTTAACAATGTTGGAAGGGAACCACTCAGTGTGATTACTTTTCCTATTACATATGGAAAAGCTACACTAGACACACCTATCCATGTCGTGCATGATAATCTTTCATGTACAACCTTGTTTTAGGCAAACTGTGGATTCATGCAATGAATGAGGTACCTTCTGATCTTTATCGTAAAATAAAGTATTTCTACAACAACATAGTGTAGACACTTGACACTGATCATGAGCCTTATATTGTATTACAACTTGAAAAAAAAGGAAGAAAACCCTTTGAAAACATTAATGCCAACTACACAAGTAGAACCTACATAACAAAAAGACAAAAAAATAACTTTAAAGAAGTGAAGAAGCTATTAGAAGATGACTGGGGTTCCTTAGACTTCGAACTAGCATTCATGGGAGAATAGAATATTACAAACAAAGACTATGACAAGGGAAAATAAAAAGAGGTAATGTCAACTCAAAATTCAAAAGACCCTTTGACAGCATCCACCTCAACCACTTTAGAACATAAGAAAACAAATTACACAACCAAATTTGATGAAATTGAATATCAACAACCACTGAATCCTAAAGAAATGAAAAATCTTTATAGAAGAGGTTATGAGCTTATGAAACAAATTGGATATAGTGGAAAATGATGTGGTGCTAGATAACAAAGCATCGATGTCCCTATAGAGATTAACATTCAAGAAAAAAATCATGGTCTTGGTTATTGTCCTTTGATAGAAATAAGCAAGCCTTCACTTGATATCAATACTATTACAAATGATTATTTTAAAGAAATACAAGAAATAAGAAAATCTTCTATTAATGTCATTGTCATCATGCAAAAAAATAATGATTTGAATTCATTAGATTTTACACCCTTCTATAAAGGAGAGAACACAATCTCACAATCTAAAGAGTCTTGCGTAAGTATGACATCTTGTAGTAAGCAAGAGATATCTTTCTTGCAAAATAAATGAACCTCTTCTACCATTGATCAATAGGGTATCTTGTCAAGACTCCTCCAAGATCACTTAATATCTCTCCCTCTAAACTCGAAATAAATTTTACTACAAAAATTCATTTTATGCTTATTCATAGAGTTCATGATCATGCTACCAACAAATGTAAGGCTTTAAGTAATAAAATTAAACATCTTAAGGATTTTAGAGCTCTTCCTTGTGTTGAAGCACATAATTCCTATAACTGATACTTATTTTCATCCTATTTAGCTCACCCTTGTACTGCACTAAGTGGGGGCAAGGGCTTGCCTCTTTTGGCTAGTTGATCACCTTTCATGAACATATCAGAGAAAGCTTGGGATGTGGACAACATGCCTTAAGTTACCTCGCATGTGACATACTCCCTTTTTCATAACATAGCTTATTGGAAACACATGACTTGGGGATATGTGTAGGATCATGATGGGCCAAAAAATGACGATATGATGGGTATGTGGGTGAAAAAAAAAAAATTACCCAAAATTGATGAAACAAAAAGGGTTTTTAAAGGATATTCTCAGCTTTCCACCAATATAAATTATTCTTTACTTTGAATTTAATAAATAATTATTATTCATTTTCTATTTGAATTACGACTAAAGTCCTTATTGATAGGTGAACTGAAAAAAATCTATACCTTCCAAACCATATCACATTTTTTGAATCTGAAATATGTGTCACATTCTATAGGATGAAAAAAAAAAATCAAGAAGTTTTGACCAAGTTAAGGTGGTCAGACATACGAGTTTTTATATTTTTTAAAAGTTGTAATAGAAAATTCATAATTAATTATTTACTTGGAAAAAAATTACAAAAAAAATGCATCACATGGGACATGAGTCCTCTACTTATATCTAAAATATTATAAAAAAATATTATCATTTTATTGTGGTTAGGGTGGTCAGACATAAACCTTATTTTTTCCCTGAAATTTAAGTGCTACTGCATTGAAAATTCAAATTTTCACCAAATGGATTTTTTTTTAATAAATAAACCTAGTAGTTTAGAAACTACATTCAATTTTCTACAAATTTAATTCTTACATATTTTTGGAATAATATACATAACTTATTCAAATTTTTACATCAAGTTGCCTAACTCTGATTTTTCTAAATTTTATTGCCACTTAAGGGCCTATTTTTCCCATGATGATCCTACACATACCCTTGGCATAGGACTTTCTCAATAATCTCTCATGTCTTCTTCTACTTTAAAGCAATTTCTCACTATAATGGTGTTAGCAACAACTTTAAAGTGGGGGCATACATTGGCACTCATGTTTCACTGTATGTTTTTATTTTTCTTCTTGTGATGTGTTATCTTCTTGGTGGTGTCATTGAGCTTTATTTCCTCCAAAACATGATATTTCTTTTTCCTTGTCCTCTCTTGGAAACATTAGATAAAATGTTCCCCAAGATTAGACTTGCACTTGTCCTCATTTGGAAATAAGATGAGACCTTTTGCGCTTGCCCTCTCTTGGAAGCACTAGGTATGATGTTCCCTAGGATGAGACCTTGTATTTATCCTCTCTTGGAGATGTTAAACATGATGTCCCCTAAGATTAAGACCTGACATGAACTAAGAAACATCCCATTGAACATACCTTAAACTCTTTTGGCATTTATAACAATTATTATATGGCCACCTTGCATAACATGGTTTGCATGCCTGTAGAGCTATCCTATTTATTCATGAGCTCAAGGCATACAAAGTTTTGGTTGTTTCATGAAGCTCAAAAATAATTTTTGTGTGGAACCTTATTAAATTTATCATGAGGTATAACTTTGGTATGGTTTGAGTGGGAAGCCCAATCTGAGGCATGAATTTTCCCATAGCCACTCACATTTGTGTGAGCACATATCTGTCATATGTGTCTCACCTTCTTTGATTACTCACCAAGTGGAAATCCAAGAGTTTTGTTTCCTCATAGTGAGTATGCATTTTTCAACAAACAACCTAGTAGAAAAATGGACGAAGGTTGATCCATCTTTTTATTTTTACGTCTTCTTGTTTCTCTCTCTTTTATTCATTGACATTGTATGATCATGTATCTTGATGTTGCATATCATACACCTTGTGCATGTGCCTTTGTGATTATGTAAGTTTAACTTAGGATCTTAGATCTTAGGGCTTTGACTGCCTCCTCGATCTTTGTTATCCTGGACCATCCAAATTGATACAATTGGACCCCTCTTGAATGTAAAATTTAGTGTGTGTTTCAAGCAGGTTCATCATCTCACTAAAGTGAGGGCTAAATGTAGTGTCAAAAAATAGGTCCTTTTACTTTTTCACTCTCATTCGGGTCCTTATTGTGGATTTTGGCTTAATGTTTCCTTGATTTGTTGTTGTAATATGGATAACACATTCACATTAGATCTTGGGCCCTTATTAACTAGTGGAATTTAATGGTGCCTTGCAAAACTGTTTTGAAGTGTTTTAACACACTTTCATTCTTTTCTATTGTTTTATTAATTAACTAAGCATAATAAACATACTTTTAGTTATAATCAACCTTAATCTAGCCTTATTTGGAGTGTTGTAACACACTTTCACATTCCTCTAGGATTTCCATTAATAATTGAGCTTTCTTATGCTTTAATTCTCCTTATTTTTCATCCACAAGCCTAATTTATTGTATCTTTTTTAGGATAATCGTGATACCTATAAGAAACCAATCATAATTCAGGTGTTTTTGGCTTGTGTGGCCTATATTTACTGATCTAGGACTCATTCACTACCTTAGGTGAATGAGTCCCACCTATATTTTGGGTTCTAAACATATTTTTACACCTTTCTAATAACTTTTTTATTTTTGGTCCCATCCATTATGCGCGGTGGGACTTATTTTCCATCTTGGGAGAATGAGTCCTATGAGACAAAAAAACAAGTTTAATTAAAATTTCTATCAAAATTTTATTCTCCTAGATCTGATGTTGGCTTGTGCTATTGTAATTTTAGGAATTCTTGCATAACTAAGTGATTGCAGGGTTGTAGATTGAAGAAAAGTGGATTTGAAGCCTTCAAAAGCATTAAAATGACAAAGTTACAAATGTTGTCAAAGTTGTCATGAAAACTTGTCGAGAATCACAAAAACTCAAATCTATGGAAAATAATCCATTCAATTTGCATGAAACCAGTGGGAAAGTGCTTATTCAATCCATCATCAGAGGTTTGCAAAGTTTCCAATCAATATTTTTCTCTTGGGACACTTCGCAACAAAATGGGATTGATCCCCTAGTTGTGGAAAAAGAGTCCCACTATATGAGTTTTTCAAAAATATTTGTATATTTGGATACCCATTTGGCTAAAACTTCATCCTATGCAAAGACCCCTGATATGGTACTGATTCACCCAAAATGGCGAATGAGTCCCATGAGGCTTAAAAATTAGCATTTTTAGGATTTCAGAGCTCAATTCCATCTCCAACAAGTTTCCAGGTGCAAACTTTGTATTTATAGCTTCCTTCTTTGTTTCATTTGTATTTTTATGTCATTTACATCAAGTTTACATCAAACAAGGGTTAGAGTTACATCTTGCATTCCATTTGTTTCTCCAAGTACTTACTTGTTGGTGAACCACTCAGTAGACATCAATCAATCCTTGGAACAATCCCTTTGCTAGATTTCAATCTCCTTTGCATTCAAATGTCAAGGGTTTGTTCTTGAGTGAAGAGAAACAAAATTGTCTCTCCTTTTTGGTCAAAAACCCTAGAATCGAAAGAGAGCACCCTAATTTTCTTTTTTTCATGTCCAAGTTAAGCACAATAGGAGGAAAAATGATAATATCCATAGAAGCTTCTAGTCCTTGTTGTGTTGGAGACATAACTTCAATTTGTTATGGTAATAGAGGATGGTCATCGTTTATTGCCTCTATTAAGTTCATTTTTTTATATTTTCAATGTTATTCTTGTCATTTATCTTTCGAGCAATAGCACAATGTCTATGCCTATGTTTTCTAGCATTTTAGTTCCTTTTATTTTGGTTTTCAATTTACATTTTTTGTAGGAGTGATTTTTTCAATCATAGGTTCCTTTTCTTCTTGTGAGGGAAGAACAGAAGAAACCATGGAATGTTGTTCAACCTAAAACATATATTTTTGGCACCCTAATTCTTTCTACCACTTCTAGGGTTTTTCACCTAAAATGGGAAAGATGGGACAAAAATATTGGTGGTTCACTCAAAGTAATATGTATATGATGTTATTTAGACTAAATGGAATGATTTAAGTGCAATTTAAATGAACTATTTGAGATATTATGGATGCAAAACCTAAGAAACAAGTGATTTTTGAAAACACATTATGTTATGGAAAAAAAACCTAGAATGTGGATGAAGACTGGAAATGGATTCTAGAATGCTGATAATCTTGATTTTCAGGTCTAGTGGGACTCATTCAGCATTTTGGGTGAATCAGTCCCAATTCTGCAAAACTGTTTCGGAACCTCTTTCTAACAAAAGGGTATCTAAAAATGCAAAGTACTAAAAATTGACTTGGAAGTGGGACTCATTCACCACTCATGGAAAATTAGTCCACTTTTGAATTTCTGAATATTCAAAGGTGGATTCCAGAGATTTTGATCTGCACTTTAGCTTTCTACAGGTGTCTACTTCTGAAACTATGATTTCCAAACCTAAAAATGAGTTTTAGTTGATATTTTGACTTGTTTAATGAAGACAAGACTTGAAAAACCTTGAAACTTGAATCTAGGTGATTTCCAAGCTTCAAAGAGACCTAAATCTATAAAAAAAAAGACAAGAAAAACAAATGTTGAATTTTAGGGCATGGGGGTTTTCCTTGGTCAAACCCCTTTTAGGTAATTAATCCAAAATGATGAAAGAATGGAATGAAACATGCAATAATGGAGTTGGTTACCTTTTCGTGATGTTTGATCTTGAAAATCTATAGAAAAACATGAAGAATCTGCCCTCGAATGTCTAAAAAATGATATATTGGTGACTTTACTTGATATGGAAGATTGGTGGATGAATGAATAATAAGAGATATGAATTAGGGTTAAACGACTTCTATTTATAGGAATTTCACCTACTTCACCTATTTATACCTCATCACAGGCCAACATGAAGTAATAGTAAACTTAAATTTCACCTTTTTCCTATTCAAAGGTTAGAATTGGGCCAAATGGGACTCATTCACCACACATGGTGAATGGGTCCCACTTGGATGGGACTAATTTTCCATGCATGGCGAATAGGTCCCAAAGGGACCATTTTTACAACTAGGAAGCCAGTAGATAAGGAAATAAGGTTTAAATTGCAACTTTATCAGGTATTTGATCAATTTAACCCTTGGGATGGACAATATGGGTTAATAGGGGCCTATTAGTGATGATGTAAAGAGTAATTAGGTCTTGGGACACAAAATTCAATGTGAAAGTGTGATTAAATACATTTTACAACACTAAAATCAGGTCCACATAGCCTAGGAAGGAACAAGAACCAATGTGAATGTGCAAAACACATTGTAATAGTAGTTTATCATTAAGTTTAAGTTATAAGCCTTTTGAATTGATGTAATAATGTTATTAAACACATTTTATAATGTTGAATTAGGGAGAAGTAAGCTCATGAAGTCTAGAAAAGCATGAAAGTCCATTACAAGACTTTACAACACATTTACAAGACATCGTTTAATGCATTTGAAAGGTTCCAAGACCTAGTGTGGATGTGAAAAATACCTCACAACACTAGATTAAAACCTCATTAAGTCCATTTTATCATGAATTATACCCATGTCAAGAAAATGGTACTTTTTTCTACGGTGCATTTAACCCCCACTTTAGTGAGAGGATGAACTTACTTCAAACTCACACTAAAGTAGACATTCAAGAGAGATCCAAGTGTACAGATGTAGATGACAAAGAATGAAAAAGATCAAGAAGGAAAACAAGCCCCCAGGATCCAATATTCAAAGTCAAGCCAACAAGATACACAATAATGCAATGAAAAGAAAGGAAAATGGGGTGAAAAAATTTGCACTGATTATGGGGCCATAGAACTTTAGGTCATCAACGGGGTGAGTTATCCCACAAAAGTAATTTGAAAAATAAAAAGGTGGATCAAGCTTCAACGATTTTTCCAACTAGTTTTGGATCAAATCTAGGCTATTTATCGAAAAATAAAATGCATACTCACTCTGGGGTGACGAAACACTTGGATTTTTGTCAAGTGAGAAGTCTCAAAAGGTGAGAAACATACACTAGTTGGTATGCACTCACAAACACAAAGGTGGCTATGGGAAAATTCATGCCGCTGAATGGGCTTCCTGCTCAACCATATCAAATTTATACCACCTGATAACTTTAATAACATGCTACAAAGGAAAATGATTTTCAAGCTCTATGAGGTAAGTAAATCTTTGTATGGTTGACACTCATAGACATTTTTAATGCATAATAGTGTATGAAATGTTCAAAGGGAGTTTGATTTGTTCATGCAAGGTCTCGTCTTAGGGGACATTGTTCTTAATGTCTCAAAGAGAGGATGTGTCAAAAGAAATATCACACTCTTCAAGGGAATCAAGCCCAATGACTCCACCAAGAAAAGGACGCATCACTAGAAGAAATAAATCACTCAATAAAATGTGAGTGGTGATGTATGCCCCCACTTTAAAGTGGTTGTGAGCACCGGTCTTGTGATATATTTCTTTAAAGTAGAAGAATAGTACATGAGAGTTACTTGAAAAGCCCTATACCAAGTCATATATTTTTGAGAAGCTACATCATGAGAAGGGGAAGTATGTCATATACGAGGCAACTTAAGGCATGTTGTCCACATCCCAAGATTTCTCTTATGTATTCATGAAAGGTTAGCAACTAGCGAAAAGAATCAATAATGAGTGACATACGAGGACAAGACTACTAAACTCCTTGCCCCCATTGAGTGTAGGAAAAAGGTGAGCTGAAACAATTGATGGAATGTATGCTAGAGTGAATATCGAGATCAATTAGAGGAATTAGGTGCCCCCACATAGGGAAGAATTCCAAAATCCTTAAGATGTTGTATTTTATGACTCAAAGCATTACATTGATTAGTGGAGTGACCATGAAGTCTATGATAGGAGTAGAATGAAGTTTTGTAAAACATTTCTTTCAAGTTCTAGGAGGGAGGGTGATCAAGTGATCTTGGAGGACTCTCAACAAGATTCCTTCTTGATCAATGGTAGAAGGTGGTCTTGTGGTTTGTGACAAAGATACCCCTTGCTTAGTATTAGTTTTCATATCTACACTAGACTATTTAGATTACGATATTTTTCTCTCTCCATTATAGGAGGGTATAAAATATAATGAATTCAAATCATGAACATTTTGTGAGATGACATTGACATTAAGTGAAGGTGTATTTTTTTGTTTCATATTTTGTAAAGGATGATGTTCAAGACCACTAGTGTTAATGAGATTAGGATGGATGATTGTTAAGGATTATTTAGGATTGTGTTGTGTGAGATTATTGATGTTGAGTGAAGGCTTTTTGATCTTGATCAAATGACAATAACCAAGACCATGAGTTTTTTGACGTGTGTTAGGCTCTATAGGATTGTGAATACCTTGTTCTTGAGCACCACATCCTTTTCAACTATAGCCAAGTTGTTTTCTGAGGTCATAACCTTTTCCATAAATTTGTTTCATTTTTGTGAAATAGGGTGGTTTTTTGTTATTGTGTTCATCAAAGGTTGTTGTGTATGTTGTATTTTCTTCCCAAGTAGAGGAGATAGATGGTGGAGAAGATTCTGTAGAATTTTGAGTTGTCATTATGGTTGGTTGTTCTTGTTTCTCATCTTTCTTTGATGTGATTATATATTCACCCATAAATGAAGGTGTGAATTCTAAGGATCCCCAATCATCACCAAATAATTTAGATGGTGATTCCTCATAATTGTGTTCAATTTCAAGAGGATCTATGTTGGATGTAGGAATTAATGTTTTCAGAGGACTTGTAGCTCCTTTTTCAAGGTGCAAGAAAATTTCAGGCTCGAGGTCTATTTCAACTTGATAAATGTTATTGTTATAGACATATTTCATTATACAATTAAGGGTTGAAGGCACTGCATTCATCTCATGAATTCATGGTCTGCCTAAAACAATTTTATATGAAAGATCATAAGGCATGACATGAATTGGAGTTTACAAAGTAGCCACCCCAACTATAATAGGAAAATTAATTACATCGAGTGGTTGCTTTGTTGTATTATCAAATCTTCGAATAGCTAAGGAATCGGGTATTATTTGTGACTTGTCAACACATAATCTATCAAGGAGATTCACACTACACACATTAAGGGAAAAACATTATCAATAAGGGTTCACTTTATCTCTATCTGATTGTATTGAGCAATGATCATGAATGCATCATTTTTTTATATGCTTCCAAAGGAGGGAGTTCACTTTGGTGGAAAACAATGTCATCATTTAGTTCTTGGATCATGGTTGCTATGTTAGTTGGTTGCATAGTAGAAGGCATAGGAACTTGTTACAATTTGATTGGATAATGTTGTGATAGTGAGGGGAGGCATGAATAAGGTCCCATAATGAAATTTTAGTAGGAGTATTCTTTAGTTGTTCAACAAGATTGCACTCATTTTCACTAGGAAAGACCTGGTAAGATAGGTATAGGGGGATAGGATTTGGAAAAGATAAGGGTGTTGGGGTTGGTTGCGATGGTTGTAGATTATTTTGAGTGTTATATGTATGAGCAAAAATGTTATAACTTAGTTGTTGCGATACATTATTCTTAGGTGCATAAAGGACAAGTTCAAGTTTGTTTTGAGGTGGAGGTTTATGTGAAGGGGGGTAAAGGATGAGTTGAGGTTGAATAATGTTAACATCCTTGAGTAAGTGAGAGTCCATATCACTATTGTGGTTCTTCTCTTGCATTATGATATCCTTCCTAGGAGGAAGGTTTCTAGAATAACTACAAACCAAATCTTCTTGGCATTCTAAGGTTGGTTCTTCTAAAAGGACTTCATCACAAGTAAGAGAATGATCAATGGTTGAATTGTATTTCCCAAGAAAGGTTTTGTTAAGTGAAGAGGGACAATGAAGATTCTCATGACCATCATCAATTGTGTTTTCAAACAACAAAGTATCTTCCTCACAACTAGGAGAGATACTAGGAGAAGGAAAAATATTGTTGTCATGATTACCTATGGTTGTATTTTATTGTTTAAGAATAACTTTGTGAGGTGAAAGGGGACAATTAACATTCTCATGATCTTCAAAAAATAGGTTTTCTAACATCAAAGTATCATCTTCACAACAAGGAGAGATAGTAGGAGAAAAAGGAATGGTAATGTCATGATCATCTAAGGTTGTGTTATGTTGGCTGTGAATGTTTTGTCCACTAAGAGAGGTACAAGGAGAGAAACAACTAGGATTCTCAAAATTATCATTACTTCATTCTTCTACTAAAATATCTTTGTCACCAAAAGGAGAGATATTATGAGGAAAAGTATAATCATTACGAATGGCCCAAGTTCTAATCTCTTTCATGAAAACACTCTCATAGGGTTGGGATAGGAAATGCTTCTTAACATGTCTACATATGTAAGGTACTAGGATTGTCTGAATAAGAATGAAAATAACATGTAACCATTTCATGCAATGTTTTAGCAATATGAACAATGTATATGAAAAGATATAAAACATTTGTATCCAATCTATGCAACAACTTAAGAATGCAAATAATGTATATGAAAGAATGAAAAGTACTTTTACCAAACTAATGAAAATTTGTATGAATAGAAATATTCTATATGAAAAAGTGAAAAGTACTTTTATCAATGTGATGCAAAATTGTAGAAATGGAAGCATTTTCAGATGTAAGGGTGTGTACAAATAAAGTGATTTGAAGAATGGGTGATCTAAAATGATGTTTTTGAGCTAGAAGCATAAAAAAATGTTCTAGAAACTTTCTAGAATTATACTATATGATACTAGGAGGCTTAGGAAGCACAAAAATTAAGTTTCTAATGCAGTGACAGTCAGTCAAAAATCTAGATAGGGACTGATTCGCCCACCATGGTGAATGAGTCCCAGTACTGATATTTTTGCAATATTTTTAAAAAAATTTGAATTGTTTTTTATGTATTTGATGTTGTAAGATGTATACCTAAGAGGGAGATGCAAAATTTCAAAAAAAATTAAGGAAATTATATGCAAAAATGCAATCTAAATGACCTTTTCACTAATGCAAGGTTTTGAAACCCTAGAATGCAAAACAATGCAAAGTCTAATGCATGCAAGCTATTCCTAGGATGATGATGGATGCAAAATAAGAAAATAAAATTTCTAAAAGTAGATTCACCAAACTGAACCATATATTTTTGGCACCCTAATTCTTTCTACCACTTCTAGGGTTTTTCACCTAAAAGGGGAAAGATGGGCCAAAAACCTTAGTGGTTCACTCAAATTAAGATGTGTATGATGTTATTTAGAATAAATGGAATTATTTAAGTGCAATTTAAATGAAATATTTGAGATATTATGAATGAAAAACCTAAGAAAAAAGTGATGTTTGAAAACACATTGTGTAATGGAGAAAACACATAGAAATGAATGTAAAACTGAATAGAAAAGAACCAAACTAGAAGTGTGCACCTGGAATGTGGATGAAGACTGCAAATGGATTCTGGAATGCTGGTAATCTTTATTTTTAGGCCTAGTGGGACTCATTCACCATTATGGGGGTATTAGTCCCAATATTGCAAAACTATGTCAGAACCTATTTTGACAAAAGGGTATCTAAAAATGCAAAAAACTCAAAATTGACCTAGAAGTGGGACTCATTCACCACTCATGGTTATTATTCAAATTTTTAATTTGTAAATATTCAAAGGTGGATTCTAGAGCTTCCTATCTACACTTTAGCTTTCTATAGTTGTCCACTTCTGAAACTCTGATTTCCAAACTTGAAAATGAGTTTTATTTAATATTTTAACTTGTTGAATGAAGAGAAGACTTGAGTAACCTTGAAAATTAAATATATAATATTTACAAGCTTCCAAGAGACCTAAATCTACAAACAAACAAGAAAATAAAGAGAAATGTTGAATGTTAGGGCATGGGGGTTTTTTGTTATTCCGTTCATCAAAGGTTGTTGTGTATGTTGTATTTTCTTCCCAAGTAGAGGAGATAGACGGTAGAGAATATTGTGCAAAATTTTGAGTTGTCATGATGGTTTGTTGTTCTTGTTTCTCATCTTTCTTTGATGTGATTATGTATTCACCCATAAATGAAGGTGTGAAATATAAGGATCCCCAATCATCACCAAATAATTTAGATGGCGATTCTTCGTCATTGTGTTCAATTTCAAGAGCATCTATGTTAGATGTAGGTATTAATGTTATCAGAGGACTTGTACATCCTTTTTCAAGGTGCAAGAAAATTTCAAGCTCGAGGTCTATTTAAACTTGATAAATGTTATTTTTACAGACATATTTCATTATATGATGAAGGGTTGAAGGCACTGCATTCATCTGATGAATCCATGGTCTGCCTAAAATAATATTAGATGAAATATCACAAGGCATGACATGAATTGGAGTTTGCAAAGTAGCCACCCCAACTATAATAGGAAAAGTAATTACATCGAGTGGTTGGTTTGTTGTATTATCAAATCTTTAAATAGCTAAGGAATCAAGGATTATTTGTGATTTATCAACACAAAATATATCAAGGAGATTCACACTACACACATTAAGGGAGAAACTATTATCAATAAGGGTTCACTTTATCCCTATCTGATTGTATTGAGAAATGATCATGAAAGCATCATTTTTTTTACGCTTCCAAAGGAGGGAGTTCACTTTGGTGGAAAAAAATGTCATCATTTAGTTCTTGGATCATGGTTGCTATGTTAGTTGGTTGCATAGTAGAAGGGATAGGAACTTGTTGCAATGTTGATCGGATAATGTTATGATAGTGAGGGGAGGCATGAATAAGGTCCCATAATGAAATTTTAGTAGGATTATTCTTTAGTTGTTAAACAAGATTGTACTCCTTTTCACTAGGAAGACTTGGTAAGATAGGTATAGGGGGGATAGGATTTGGAAAAGGTAAGGGTGTTGGGGTTGGTTGCAATGGTTGTAGATTATTTTGAGTGTTATCTATATGAGCAACAATGTTATAACTCAGTTGTTGTGATACATTATTCTTAGGTGGGTAAAGGAAAAGTTCAAGTTTTTTTTGAGGTGGAGGTTTATGTGAAGGGGGGTAAAGGATGAGTTGAGGTTGAATAATGTTAATGTCCCTGAGTAAGTGAGAGTCCATATCACTATTGTGGTTCTTCTCTTGCATTATGATATCCTTCCTAGGAGGAAGGTTTTTGGAAGAAATACAAACAGAATCTTCTTGGAATTCTAAGGTTGGCTCTTCTAAAATGACTTCATCACAAGTAAGAGAATGATAAATGGTCGAACTGTCTTTCCCAAGAAATTTTTTGTTAAGTGAAGAGGGACAATGAAGATTCTCATGACCATCATCAATTGTGTTTTCAAACAATAAAGTATCTTCTTCACAACTAAGAGAGATACTAGAAGGAAAAATATTGTTGTCATGATTACCTATGGTTATATTTTATTGTTTAAGAAAAAATTTGTGAGATGAAGGGGGACAATTAATATTCTCATGATCTTCACAAAATAGGTTTTCTAACATCAAAGTATCATCTTCACAACAAGGAGAGATACTAGGAGAAAAAGGAATCGTAATGTCATGATCATTTAAGGTTGTGTTATGTTGGTTGTGAATGTTGTGTCCACTAAGAGAGGTACAAGGAGAGAAACAACTAGGATTATAAAAATTATCATTACTGGATTCTACTACTAAAATATCTTCATCACCAAGAGGAGAGATATTATGAGAAGGACATGTATGATCATTAGGAATGGCCCAAGTTCTAATCTCTTTCATGAAAACACTATCATAGGGAGGGGATAGGAAATGTTTCTTAACATGTCTACATATGAAAGGTACTAGGATTGTCTGAATAAGAATTAAAATAACATGTAACCATTTCATGCAATGTTTTAGCAATATGCACAATGTATATGAAAAGAAATAAAACACTTGTAACCAATCTATGCAACAACTTAAGACTGTAAACAATGTATATGAAAGAATGAAAATTACTTTTACCAAACTAATACAAATTTGTATGAATAGAAATATTCTATATGAAAAAGTGAAAAGTACTTTTATCAATGTGATGCAAAATTGTAGAAATGGAAGCATTTTAAGATATAAGGATGTGTACAAATAAAGCAATTTGAAGAATGGGTGATCTAAAATGATGTTTTTGAGCTAGATGCATAAAAAAAATGTTCTAGAAACTTTCTACAATTATACTATATGATACTAGGAGGCTTAGGAAGCACATAAATTATGTTTCTAATGTAGTGATAGTTAGTCAAAAATTTGGATAGGGATTGATTCTCCAACCATGGAAAATGAGTCCTAGTAATTTTTTTTTGCAAAATTTTCAAAATGTTTGAAAAAAAATTATGTCTTTAATGTTGTAAGATGTAGACCTAAGAGGGAGATGTAGAATTTCTATTTTTTTAAAGGAAATTATATGCAAAAATGCAATCTAAATAACCTTTTAACTAATGCAAGGTTTTGAAACCCTAGAATGCAAAACAATGCAAAGTCTAATGCATGCAAGCTATTCCTAGGATGATGATGGATGCCAAATCAGAAAATAAAATCTTCTAAAAGTAGATTCACCAAACTAAACCATAGATTTTTGGCACCCTAATTCTTTCTACCACTTCTAGGGTTTTTCACCTAAAAGGGGAAAGATGGGCCAAAAAGCTTAGTGGTTCAGTCAAATTAAGATGTGTATGATGTTATCTAGACTAAATGGAATTATCTAAGTGCAATTTAAATGAAATATTTTAGATATTATGAAAGAAAAACCTAAGAAAAAAGTGGTTTTTGAAAAGACATTGTATAATGGAGAAAACACATAGAAATGAATGTAAAACTAAACAGAAAAGAACCAAATTGGAAGCGTGCGCTTGGAATGTGGATGAGGACAGGAAATGGATTCTCGAATGCTGATAATCTTGATTTTTAGGCCTAGTGGGACTCATTCACCATTATGGGTGAATCAGTCCCAGTATTGCAAAACTATGCCAGAACTTGTTTCTAACAAAAGGGTATATAAAAATGCAAAAAACTCAAAATTGACCTAGAAGCGGGACTCATTCACCACTCATGGTGAATTATTCAAAATTTTAATTTCTAAATATTGAAAGGTGGATTCTAGAGCTTCCTATCTACACTTTAGCTTTCTGCAAGTGTCTGCTTCTAGAACTCTGATTTCCAAACTTGAAAATGAGTTTTTGTTGATATTTTAACTTGTTGAATGAAGAGAAGACTTGGGTAACCTTGAAAATTAAATATATAAGATTTAAAAGCCTCCAAGAGACCTAAATCTACAAACAAACAAGAAAAGAAAGAGAAATGTTGAATGTTAGGGCATGGGGGTTTACCTTGATCAAACTTGTTTTAGGTAATTAAACCAAAATGATGAAAGAAAAGAATGAAACATGAAATAATGGAGTTTATTTCCTTTCCATTATCATCTATCATGAAATTCTATGAAAAAACATGAAGAAATTTCCCTTTAATGTTTGAAAATTGATATCTTGGTGACTTGAACTGATAAAACCATAAGTTGCTTAACTTGAGATAAAGGATTGGTGGATGAATGAATCATAAGAGATGTGAATTAGGGTTAAAAGACTTATATTTATAGGAATTTCATCTATTTCACCTATTAATACCTCATCATAGGTTGACATGAAGTAATTTATTAAACTTAAATTTCACTTTTTCTCGCTAAAAGGTCAAAATTGAGCCACATGGGACTCATTCGCCACAAATGGTGAATGGGTCCCACCCAGATGGGACTAATTCACCATGCATGGTGAATGGGTCTCACATAGGCCCTTTTGACATCTAAGAAGCCAAGAGATAAGGAAATAAGGTTTAAATTACAACTTTATCAAGTATTTGATCAATTTAAGCCTCAGAATGCACAATATGGGTTAATAGGGGCCTATTAGTGATGATCAAAAGAGTAATTAGGGCTTGGGACATGTAATTCAATTTGAAAGTGTGATTAAATACACTTTAACACACTAAAATGAGGTCCACATAG
>VDFB02298875.1:0-40085 GCA_007258455.2 Sequoia sempervirens | reverse complement strand
ATTATGCGCGGTGGGACTTATTTTCCATCTTGGGAGAATGAGTCCTATGAGACAAAAAAACAAGTTTAATTAAAATTTCTATCAAAATTTTATTCTCCTAGATCTGATGTTGGCTTGTGCTATTGTAATTTTAGGAATTCTTGCATAACTAAGTGATTGCAGGGTTGTAGATTGAAGAAAAGTGGATTTGAAGCCTTCAAAAGCATTAAAATGACAAAGTTACAAATGTTGTCAAAGTTGTCATGAAAACTTGTCGAGAATCACAAAAACTCAAATCTATGGAAAATAATCCATTCAATTTGCATGAAACCAGTGGGAAAGTGCTTATTCAATCCATCATCAGAGGTTTGCAAAGTTTCCAATCAATATTTTTCTCTTGGGACACTTCGCAACAAAATGGGATTGATCCCCTAGTTGTGGAAAAAGAGTCCCACTATATGAGTTTTTCAAAAATATTTGTATATTTGGATACCCATTTGGCTAAAACTTCATCCTATGCAAAGACCCCTGATATGGTACTGATTCACCCAAAATGGCGAATGAGTCCCATGAGGCTTAAAAATTAGCATTTTTAGGATTTCAGAGCTCAATTCCATCTCCAACAAGTTTCCAGGTGCAAACTTTGTATTTATAGCTTCCTTCTTTGTTTCATTTGTATTTTTATGTCATTTACATCAAGTTTACATCAAACAAGGGTTAGAGTTACATCTTGCATTCCATTTGTTTCTCCAAGTACTTACTTGTTGGTGAACCACTCAGTAGACATCAATCAATCCTTGGAACAATCCCTTTGCTAGATTTCAATCTCCTTTGCATTCAAATGTCAAGGGTTTGTTCTTGAGTGAAGAGAAACAAAATTGTCTCTCCTTTTTGGTCAAAAACCCTAGAATCGAAAGAGAGCACCCTAATTTTCTTTTTTTCATGTCCAAGTTAAGCACAATAGGAGGAAAAATGATAATATCCATAGAAGCTTCTAGTCCTTGTTGTGTTGGAGACATAACTTCAATTTGTTATGGTAATAGAGGATGGTCATCGTTTATTGCCTCTATTAAGTTCATTTTTTTATATTTTCAATGTTATTCTTGTCATTTATCTTTCGAGCAATAGCACAATGTCTATGCCTATGTTTTCTAGCATTTTAGTTCCTTTTATTTTGGTTTTCAATTTACATTTTTTGTAGGAGTGATTTTTTCAATCATAGGTTCCTTTTCTTCTTGTGAGGGAAGAACAGAAGAAACCATGGAATGTTGTTCAACCTAAAACATATATTTTTGGCACCCTAATTCTTTCTACCACTTCTAGGGTTTTTCACCTAAAATGGGAAAGATGGGACAAAAATATTGGTGGTTCACTCAAAGTAATATGTATATGATGTTATTTAGACTAAATGGAATGATTTAAGTGCAATTTAAATGAACTATTTGAGATATTATGGATGCAAAACCTAAGAAACAAGTGATTTTTGAAAACACATTATGTTATGGAAAAAAAACCTAGAATGTGGATGAAGACTGGAAATGGATTCTAGAATGCTGATAATCTTGATTTTCAGGTCTAGTGGGACTCATTCAGCATTTTGGGTGAATCAGTCCCAATTCTGCAAAACTGTTTCGGAACCTCTTTCTAACAAAAGGGTATCTAAAAATGCAAAGTACTAAAAATTGACTTGGAAGTGGGACTCATTCACCACTCATGGAAAATTAGT
The DNA here is from genome assembly GCA_007258455.2 of Sequoia sempervirens. Classification (NCBI taxonomy): domain Eukaryota; kingdom Viridiplantae; phylum Streptophyta; class Pinopsida; order Cupressales; family Cupressaceae; genus Sequoia; species Sequoia sempervirens. Next base: position 38,380 of record VDFB02298875.1, on the reverse strand, counting down.
CCACTTTTGAATTTCTGAATATTCAAAGGTGGATTCCAGAGATTTTGATCTGCACTTTAGCTTTCTACAGGTGTCTACTTCTGAAACTATGATTTCCAAACCTAAAAATGAGTTTTAGTTGATATTTTGACTTGTTTAATGAAGACAAGACTTGAAAAACCTTGAAACTTGAATCTAGGTGATTTCCAAGCTTCAAAGAGACCTAAATCTATAAAAAAAAAGACAAGAAAAACAAATGTTGAATTTTAGGGCATGGGGGTTTTCCTTGGTCAAACCCCTTTTAGGTAATTAATCCAAAATGATGAAAGAATGGAATGAAACATGCAATAATGGAGTTGGTTACCTTTTCGTGATGTTTGATCTTGAAAATCTATAGAAAAACATGAAGAATCTGCCCTCGAATGTCTAAAAAATGATATATTGGTGACTTTACTTGATATGGAAGATTGGTGGATGAATGAATAATAAGAGATATGAATTAGGGTTAAACGACTTCTATTTATAGGAATTTCACCTACTTCACCTATTTATACCTCATCACAGGCCAACATGAAGTAATAGTAAACTTAAATTTCACCTTTTTCCTATTCAAAGGTTAGAATTGGGCCAAATGGGACTCATTCACCACACATGGTGAATGGGTCCCACCTGGATGGAACTGATTTTCCATGCATGGCGAATAGGTCCCACAGGGACCATTTTTACAACTAGGAAGCTAGGAGATAAGGAAATAAGGTTTAAATTGCAACTTTATCAGGTATTTGATCAATTTAACCCTTGGGATGGACAATATGGGTTAATAGGGGCCTATTAGTGATGATGTAAATATTAATTAGGTCTTGGGACAAAAAATTCAATGTGAAAGTGTGATTAAATACATTTTACAACACTAAAATCAGGTCCACAGCCTAGGAAGGAATGAGAACCAATGTGAATGTGCAAGACACATTGTAATAGTAGTTTATCATTAAGTTTAAGTTATAAGCCTTCTGAATTGATGTGATAATGTTATTAAACACATTTTATAATGTTGAATTAGGGAGAAGTAAGCTCATTAAGTCTAGAAAAGCATGAAAGTCCATTACAAGACTTTACAACACATTTACAAGACATCGTTTAATGCATTTGAAAGGTTCCAAGACCTAGCGTGGATGTGAAAAATACCTCACAACACTAGATTAAGACCTCATTAAGTCCATTTTATCATGAATTATACCCATGTCAAGAAAAGGGTACTTTTTTCTACGGTGCATTTTTCCCCCACTTTAGTGAGAGGATGAACTTACTTCAAAATCACACTAAAGTAGACATTCAAGAGAGATCCAAGTATAGAGATGTAGATGACAAAGAATGAAAAAGATCAAGAAGGAAAACAAGCCCCCAGGATCCAATATTCAAAGTCAAGCCAACAAGATACACAATAATGCAACGAAAAGAAAGGGAAATGGGCTGAAAAAATTTGCACTCATTATGGGGCCACAGAACTTCAAGTCATCAACAGGGTGAGTTATCCCACATAAATAATTTGAAAAATAAAAAGGTGGATCAAGCTTCAACAATTTTTCCAACTAGTTTCGGATCAGATCTAGGCTATTTATCGAAAATAAAATGCATACTCACTCTGGGGTGATGAAACACTTGGCTTTTTGTCAAGTAAGAAGTCTCAGAAGGTGAGAAACATACACTAGTTGGTATGCACTCACAAACACAAAGGTGGCTATGGGGAAATTCATGCTACTGAATGGGCTTCCTACTCAACCATATCAAATTTATACCACCTGATAACTTTAATAACATGCTACAATGGAAAATGATTTTCAAGCTCTATGAGGTAAGTAAATCTTTGTATGGTTGACACTCATAGACATTTTTAATGCATAATAGTGTATGAAATGTTCAAAGGGAGTTTGATTTGTTCATGCAAGGTCTCGTCTTAGGGGACATTGTTCTTAATGTCTCAAAGAGAGGATGTGTCAAAAGAAATATCACACTCTTCAAGGGAATCAAGCCCAATGACTCCACCAAGAAAAGGACGCATCACTAGAAGAAATAAATCACTCAATAAAATGTGAGTGGTGATGTATGCCCCCACTTTAAAGTGGTTGTGAGCACCGGTCTTGTGATATATTTCTTTAAAGTAGAAGAATAGTACATGAGAGTTACTTGAAAAGCCCTATACCAAGTCATATATTTTTGAGAAGCTACATCATGAGAAGGGGAAGTATGTCATATACGAGGCAACTTAAGGCATGTCGTCCACATCCCAAGATTTCTCTTATGTATTCATGAAAGGTTAGCAACTAGCGAAAAGAATCAATAATGAGTGACATACGAGGACAAGACTACTAAACTCCTTGCCCCCATTGAGTGTAGGAAAAAGGTGAGCTGAAACAATTGATGGAATGTATGCTAGAGTGAATATCGAGATCAATTAGAGGAATTAGGTGCCCCCACATAGGGAAGAATTCCAAACTCCTTAAGATGTTGTATTTTATGACTCAAAGCATTACATTGATGAGTGGAGTGACCATGAAGTCTATGATAGGTTTAGAATGAAGTTTTGTAAAAGAATTTCTTTCAAGTTCTAGGAGGGAGGGTGATCAAGTGATCTTGGAGGACTCTCAACAAGATTCCTTCTTGATCAATGGTAGAAGGTGGTCTTGTGGTTTGTGACAAAGATACCCCTTGCTTAGTATTAGTTTTCATATCTACACTAGACTATTTAGATTGTGATATTTTTCTCTCTCCATTACAAGAGGGTATAAAATATAATGAATTCAAATCATGAACATTTTGTGAGATGGCATTGACATTAAGTGAAGGTGTATTTGTTTTCTTCATATTTTGTAAAGGATGGTGTTCAAGACCACTAGTGTTGATGAGATCTGGATGGACGATTGTTAAGGATGATTTAGGAGTGTGTTGTGTGAGATTCTTGATGTTGAGTGAAGGCTTGTTCATCTTGATCAAACGACAATAACCAAGACCATGAGTTGTTTGTTGTGTTTTAGGCTCTAGAGGATTGTGAATACCTTGTTCTCGAGAACCTCATCCTTTTCCACTATAGCCAATTTGTTTTATCCGGTCATAACCTTTTCCATAAATTTATTTCATTATTGTGAAATAGGGTGGTTTTTTATTATTGCGTTTATCAAAGGTTGTTGTGTATGTTGTATTTCCTTCCAAAGTAGAGGAGATAGATGGTGGAGAATATTGTGCAAAATTTTGAGTTGTCATGATGGTTTGTTGTTCGTGTTTCTCATCTTTCTTTGATGTGATTGTATATTCACCCATAAATGAAGGTGTGAATTATAAGGATCACCAATCATCACCAAATAATTTAGATGGTGATTCCTCATCATTATGTTCAATTTTAAGAGCATCTATGTTGGATGTAGGAATTAATGTTTTCAGAGGACTTGTAGCTCCTTTTTCAAGGTGCAAGAAAATTTCAAGCTCAAGGTCTATTTCAACTTGATAAATGTTATTTTTATAGACATATTTCATTATATGATGAAGGGTTGAAGGAACTGCATTCATCTCATGAATCCATGGTCTTCCTAAAAGAATATTATATGAAATATCATAAGGCATGACATGAATTGGAGTTTGCAAAGTAGCCACCCCAACTATAATAGGAAAAGTAATTACATCGAGTGGTTGCTTTGTTGTATTATCAAATCTTCAAATAGCTAAGGAATTGGATATTATTTGTGACTTGTCAACACATAATCTATCAAGGAGATTCACACTACACACATTAAGGGAAAAAACATTATCAATAAGGGTTCACTTTATCTCTATCTGATTGTATTGAGCAATGATCATGAATGCATCATTTTTTTATACGCTTCCAAAGGAGGGAGTTCACTTTGGTGGAAAACAATGTCATCATTTAGTTCTTGGATCATGGTTGCTATGTTAGTTGGTTGCGTAGTAGAAAGCATAGGAACTTGTTATAATTTTGATTGGATAATGTTGTGATAGTGAGGGGAGGCATGAATAAGGTCCCATAATGAAATTTTACTAGGAGTATTCTTTAGCTGTTCAAAAAGATTGCACTCATTTTCACTAGGAAGACCTGGTAAGATAGGTATAGGGGGGATAGGATTTGGAAAAGATAAGGGTGTTGGGGTTGGTTGTGATGGTTCTATATTATTTTGAGTGTTATATGTATGAGCAAAAATCTTATAACTTAGTTGTTGCGATACATTATTCTTAGGTGCATAAAGGACAAGTTCAAGTTTGTTTTGAGGTGGAGGTTTATGTGAAGGGGGGTAAAGGATGAGTTGAGGTTGAATAATGTTAACATCCTTGAGTAAGTTAGAGTCCATATCACTATTGTGGTTCTTTTCTTGCATTATGATATCCTTCCTAGGAGGAAGGTTTCTAGAATAACTACAAACCGAATCTTCTTGGCATTCTAACATTGGTTCTTCTAAAAGGACTTCATCACAAGTAAGAGAATGATCAATGGTTGAATTGTATTTCCCAAGAAAGGTTTTGCTAAGTGAAGAGGGACAATGAAGATTCTCATGACCATCATCAATTGTGTTTTCAAACAACAAAGTATCTTCCTCACAACTAGGAGAGATACTAGGAGAAGGAAAAATATTGTTGTCATGATTACCTATGGTTGTATTTTATTGTTTAAGAATAATTTTGTGAGGTGAAGGGGGAAAATTAAGATTCTCATGGTCTTCAAAAAATAGGTTTTCTAACATCAAAGTATCATCTTCACAACAAGGAGAGATAGTAAGAGAAAAAGGAATGGTAATGTCCTGATAATCTAAGGTTGTGTTGTGTTGGTTGTGAATGTTTTGTCCACTAAGAGAGGTACAAGGAGAGAAAAAACTAGGATTCTCAAAATTATCATTACTTGATTCTTCTACTAAAATATCTTCGTCTCCAAGAGGAGAGATATTATGAGGAAAAGTATGATCATTACGAATGGCCCAAGTTCTAATCTCTTTCACGAAAACACTCTCATAGGGTTGGGATAGGAAATGCTTCTTAACATGTCTACATATGTAAGGTACTAGGATTGTCTGAATAAGAATGAAAAGAACATGTAACCATTTCATGCAATGTTTTAGCAATATGAACAATGTATATGAAAAGATACAAAACATTTGCATCCAATCTATGCAACAACTTAAGAATGTAAATAATGTATATGAAAGAATGAAAAGTACTTTTACCAAACTAATTCAAATTTGTATAAATAGAAATATTCTATATGAAAAAGTGAAAAGTACTTTTATCAATGTGATGCAAAATTGTAGAAATGGAAGCATTTTCAGATGTAAGGAACTGTACAAATAAAGTGATTTGAAGAATGGGCAATCTAAAATGATGTTTTTGAGCTAGATGCATAAAAAAATGTTCTAGAAAGTTTCTAGACTTATACTGTATGATACTAGGAGGCTTAGGAAGCACAAAAATTATGTTTCTAATGTAGTGATAGTCAGTCAAAAATCTAGATAGGGACTGATTCGCCCACCATGGTGAATGAGTCACAATACTAATATTTTTGCAATATTTTCAGAATTTTTGAATTTTTTTTTATGTATTTGATGTTGTAAGATGTATACCTAAGAGGGAGATGCAAAATTTCAAAAAAATTTAAGGAAATTATATGCAAAAATGGAATCTAAATGACCTTTTCACTAATGCAAGGTTTTGAAACCCTATAATGCAAAACAATGCAAAGTCTAATGCATGCAAGCTATTCCTAGGATGATGATGGATGCAAAATAAGAAAATAAAATGTTCTAAAAGTAGACTCACCAAACTGAACCATATATTAATGGCACCCTAATTCTTTCTACCACTTCTAGGGTTTTTCGCCTAAAAGGGGAAAGATGGGCCAAAAAGCTTAGTGGTTCAGTCAAATTAAGATGTGTATGATGTTATTTAGAATAAATGGAATTATTTAAGTGCAATTTAAATGAAATATTTGAGAAATTATGAATGAAAAACCTAAGAAAAAAGTAATGTTTGAAAACACATTGTGTAATGGAGAAAACACATGGAAATGAATGTAAAACTGAATAGAAAAGAACCAAACTAGAAGTGTGCACCTGGAATGTGGATGAAGACTGCAAATGGATTCTGGAATGCTGGTAATCTTTATTTTTAGGCCTAGTGGGACTCATTCACCATTATGGGGGTATTAGTCCCAATATTGCAAAACTATGTCAGAACCTATTTCTGACAAAAGGGTATCTAAAAATGCAAAAAACTCAAAATTGACCTAGAAGTGGGACTCATTCACCACTCATGGTTATTATTCAAATTTTTAATTTGTAAATATTCAAAGGTGGATTCTAGAGCTTCCTATCTACACTTTAGCTTTCTATAGTTGTCCACTTCTGAAACTCTGATTTCCAAACTTGAAAATGAGTTTTATTTAATATTTTAACTTGTTGAATGAAGAGAAGACTTGAGTAACCTTGAAAATTAAATATATAATATTTACAAGCTTCCAAGAGACCTAAATCTACAAACAAACAAGAAAATAAAGAGAAATGTTGAATGTTAGGGCATGGGGGTTTTTTGTTATTCCGTTCATCAAAGGTTGTTGTGTATGTTGTATTTTCTTCCCAAGTAGAGGAGATAGACGGTAGAGAATATTGTGCAAAATTTTGAGTTGTCATGATGGTTTGTTGTTCTTGTTTCTCATCTTTCTTTGATGTGATTATGTATTCACCCATAAATGAAGGTGTGAAATATAAGGATCCCCAATCATCACCAAATAATTTAGATGGCGATTCTTCGTCATTGTGTTCAATTTCAAGAGCATCTATGTTAGATGTAGGTATTAATGTTATCAGAGGACTTGTACATCCTTTTTCAAGGTGCAAGAAAATTTCAAGCTCGAGGTCTATTTAAACTTGATAAATGTTATTTTTACAGACATATTTCATTATATGATGAAGGGTTGAAGGCACTGCATTCATCTGATGAATCCATGGTCTGCCTAAAATAATATTAGATGAAATATCACAAGGCATGACATGAATTGGAGTTTGCAAAGTAGCCACCCCAACTATAATAGGAAAAGTAATTACATCGAGTGGTTGGTTTGTTGTATTATCAAATCTTTAAATAGCTAAGGAATCAAGGATTATTTGTGATTTATCAACACAAAATATATCAAGGAGATTCACACTACACACATTAAGGGAGAAACTATTATCAATAAGGGTTCACTTTATCCCTATCTGATTGTATTGAGAAATGATCATGAAAGCATCATTTTTTTTACGCTTCCAAAGGAGGGAGTTCACTTTGGTGGAAAAAAATGTCATCATTTAGTTCTTGGATCATGGTTGCTATGTTAGTTGGTTGCATAGTAGAAGGGATAGGAACTTGTTGCAATGTTGATCGGATAATGTTATGATAGTGAGGGGAGGCATGAATAAGGTCCCATAATGAAATTTTAGTAGGATTATTCTTTAGTTGTTAAACAAGATTGTACTCCTTTTCACTAGGAAGACTTGGTAAGATAGGTATAGGGGGGATAGGATTTGGAAAAGGTAAGGGTGTTGGGGTTGGTTGCAATGGTTGTAGATTATTTTGAGTGTTATCTATATGAGCAACAATGTTATAACTCAGTTGTTGTGATACATTATTCTTAGGTGGGTAAAGGAAAAGTTCAAGTTTTTTTTGAGGTGGAGGTTTATGTGAAGGGGGGTAAAGGATGAGTTGAGGTTGAATAATGTTAATGTCCCTGAGTAAGTGAGAGTCCATATCACTATTGTGGTTCTTCTCTTGCATTATGATATCCTTCCTAGGAGGAAGGTTTTTGGAAGAAATACAAACAGAATCTTCTTGGAATTCTAAGGTTGGCTCTTCTAAAATGACTTCATCACAAGTAAGAGAATGATAAATGGTCGAACTGTCTTTCCCAAGAAATTTTTTGTTAAGTGAAGAGGGACAATGAAGATTCTCATGACCATCATCAATTGTGTTTTCAAACAATAAAGTATCTTCTTCACAACTAAGAGAGATACTAGAAGGAAAAATATTGTTGTCATGATTACCTATGGTTATATTTTATTGTTTAAGAAAAAATTTGTGAGATGAAGGGGGACAATTAATATTCTCATGATCTTCACAAAATAGGTTTTCTAACATCAAAGTATCATCTTCACAACAAGGAGAGATACTAGGAGAAAAAGGAATCGTAATGTCATGATCATTTAAGGTTGTGTTATGTTGGTTGTGAATGTTGTGTCCACTAAGAGAGGTACAAGGAGAGAAACAACTAGGATTATAAAAATTATCATTACTGGATTCTACTACTAAAATATCTTCATCACCAAGAGGAGAGATATTATGAGAAGGACATGTATGATCATTAGGAATGGCCCAAGTTCTAATCTCTTTCATGAAAACACTATCATAGGGAGGGGATAGGAAATGTTTCTTAACATGTCTACATATGAAAGGTACTAGGATTGTCTGAATAAGAATTAAAATAACATGTAACCATTTCATGCAATGTTTTAGCAATATGCACAATGTATATGAAAAGAAATAAAACACTTGTAACCAATCTATGCAACAACTTAAGACTGTAAACAATGTATATGAAAGAATGAAAATTACTTTTACCAAACTAATACAAATTTGTATGAATAGAAATATTCTATATGAAAAAGTGAAAAGTACTTTTATCAATGTGATGCAAAATTGTAGAAATGGAAGCATTTTAAGATATAAGGATGTGTACAAATAAAGCAATTTGAAGAATGGGTGATCTAAAATGATGTTTTTGAGCTAGATGCATAAAAAAAATGTTCTAGAAACTTTCTACAATTATACTATATGATACTAGGAGGCTTAGGAAGCACATAAATTATGTTTCTAATGTAGTGATAGTTAGTCAAAAATTTGGATAGGGATTGATTCTCCAACCATGGAAAATGAGTCCTAGTAATTTTTTTTTGCAAAATTTTCAAAATGTTTGAAAAAAAATTATGTCTTTAATGTTGTAAGATGTAGACCTAAGAGGGAGATGTAGAATTTCTATTTTTTTAAAGGAAATTATATGCAAAAATGCAATCTAAATAACCTTTTAACTAATGCAAGGTTTTGAAACCCTAGAATGCAAAACAATGCAAAGTCTAATGCATGCAAGCTATTCCTAGGATGATGATGGATGCCAAATCAGAAAATAAAATCTTCTAAAAGTAGATTCACCAAACTAAACCATAGATTTTTGGCACCCTAATTCTTTCTACCACTTCTAGGGTTTTTCACCTAAAAGGGGAAAGATGGGCCAAAAAGCTTAGTGGTTCAGTCAAATTAAGATGTGTATGATGTTATCTAGACTAAATGGAATTATCTAAGTGCAATTTAAATGAAATATTTTAGATATTATGAAAGAAAAACCTAAGAAAAAAGTGGTTTTTGAAAAGACATTGTATAATGGAGAAAACACATAGAAATGAATGTAAAACTAAACAGAAAAGAACCAAATTGGAAGCGTGCGCTTGGAATGTGGATGAGGACAGGAAATGGATTCTCGAATGCTGATAATCTTGATTTTTAGGCCTAGTGGGACTCATTCACCATTATGGGTGAATCAGTCCCAGTATTGCAAAACTATGCCAGAACTTGTTTCTAACAAAAGGGTATATAAAAATGCAAAAAACTCAAAATTGACCTAGAAGCGGGACTCATTCACCACTCATGGTGAATTATTCAAAATTTTAATTTCTAAATATTGAAAGGTGGATTCTAGAGCTTCCTATCTACACTTTAGCTTTCTGCAAGTGTCTGCTTCTAGAACTCTGATTTCCAAACTTGAAAATGAGTTTTTGTTGATATTTTAACTTGTTGAATGAAGAGAAGACTTGGGTAACCTTGAAAATTAAATATATAAGATTTAAAAGCCTCCAAGAGACCTAAATCTACAAACAAACAAGAAAAGAAAGAGAAATGTTGAATGTTAGGGCATGGGGGTTTACCTTGATCAAACTTGTTTTAGGTAATTAAACCAAAATGATGAAAGAAAAGAATGAAACATGAAATAATGGAGTTTATTTCCTTTCCATTATCATCTATCATGAAATTCTATGAAAAAACATGAAGAAATTTCCCTTTAATGTTTGAAAATTGATATCTTGGTGACTTGAACTGATAAAACCATAAGTTGCTTAACTTGAGATAAAGGATTGGTGGATGAATGAATCATAAGAGATGTGAATTAGGGTTAAAAGACTTATATTTATAGGAATTTCATCTATTTCACCTATTAATACCTCATCATAGGTTGACATGAAGTAATTTATTAAACTTAAATTTCACTTTTTCTCGCTAAAAGGTCAAAATTGAGCCACATGGGACTCATTCGCCACAAATGGTGAATGGGTCCCACCCAGATGGGACTAATTCACCATGCATGGTGAATGGGTCTCACATAGGCCCTTTTGACATCTAAGAAGCCAAGAGATAAGGAAATAAGGTTTAAATTACAACTTTATCAAGTATTTGATCAATTTAAGCCTCAGAATGCACAATATGGGTTAATAGGGGCCTATTAGTGATGATCAAAAGAGTAATTAGGGCTTGGGACATGTAATTCAATTTGAAAGTGTGATTAAATACACTTTAACACACTAAAATGAGGTCCACATAGCCTAGGAATGCACAAGAACAAATGTGAATGTGCAAGACACATTACAACACTAGTTTATAATTAAGTTTAAGTTATAAGTCTTCTAAATTGATGTGATAATTTTATTAAATACATTTTATAATGTTGAATTAGGGAGAAGTAGGTTCATTAAGTCTAGAAAAGCGTGAAATTCCATTACAAGACTTTACAACACCTTTACAAGACATCATTTAATGCATTTGAAAGGGTCCAAGACCTAGTGTGGATGTGAAAAAACCCTCACAACAATAGATTAAGACCTCATTAAGTCCATTTTATCATGAGTTATTCCCATGTCAATCAAAGGCTATTTTTTTCTATGGTGCACAAACCACTTTCTCTTTTGCTTTATAAATTTGCTTAGGAGGTGGACTAGAGTTGTTTGGTTTTCTCTAGGTCTTTTATAGGAAATAGGAAAGGGAGTTTTCATGGATGTATGTCAATTTTTTGGAAGGGGTTTAGGTTCACAATTTTTTTCTTCAAGGTGTGTGGGTTCAATCATGGGTGGAGGCAAGTTCTCAAGGGATAATCTAGATATGCATTTTTCTTTGAAATTTTGGTAGGATAGGAAAAGGGAGTCTCCATGTGGTCATATAGGTTCCATGGGCTCAGGAAAAAAATAATCTAAGGAAAAGTTTCCATGGGATGATGGGGGTCTAAAGAAACTATGGTTCATAGTAAATATTTCATTGCCGATAGGAAACTTTAAGCACTTATGGACAATGGATGGGACCACATTCATGGACCTAAGCCATTTGTAGCCTAACTTCATACAATATTGGTATAAATTAGATATGATAGAGAATGATACATTTTATTTATTTAGTTCTATTTGTAATTGGAGTGTGATTGAACCCATCATAGCACGAGCAAAACCATGATCCATTTTAATCCATGTCTTTAGTTTATCATATCTACCTTGATTGAATTCATGCACATATAAGAGTTCTTATGTGATCACATTATCTCCACAGATGGGATCAATTAAAATCCTAGGAGTGGGATTCTTATGTATTCTACCAGTTATGTAAAGAGGACCATGAGGTGCATGTTTGATTGTTTCTTTTGAAGAGAAAGTAATTTCAATGGTTTGTTGTTTATGAGGCACAATTTCAATCAATCCTATCATTGTATCAATGGGACTTTGTTCATAAATATCCATAGGAAATTTTATCATCATTATCCATATTATTTTGTTCATGATTTCTCATATTCTCGTCATCCATGTCGACATTCATCACATCAGCCTTAGTTTCACTAGCCTTAACAAATGAAATATTATGGTTGGGCATGGGATTGGTAAGGATTTGCAAGTTTTGGTTTGGGAGGAGCTAAAGACTTATTTCCTTTTTCATTCACACCTCCAATTAGGATATGATTAGAATCAATGAATTCTTGCACAAGATGTTTGAGATCCTTGCACTGTTCCTATCATGTCCTTTTTGTTGGTGATAAGCACAATAGGAATTATATCTAAAGCTCAAAGGTAATAGCTTGTTGGGATCAAGGAGTCAGAAAGGAGGTAAGGTAAGCATTTTTTTTTTAAAGCTAGATCATAATGTTTTGAAGTATGTCGGGTAAGGGTGTAAATTATCTTTGTGGATCTCCAAAGATATAAGGATTACTCTTCTTTATAGAAAATACTTGGGTATCAACTAGTTGGGTAGGTTGATAGGTGGAATTTAATTGAAGAAAAAAATTATTGTCTTCCAAAAGGCTAGTAAGTGTTTTGGTTTCAAGCTTCAAACTATACAGGATGGGTTGGGATGGTTTTCAGTTCATTACTACTTATGAAATTTTGATAGTCTCGATGGGTAGTGCATAAATGCATGAAGGAGTGGAAATTCATCATGGTGAGCTTGTCTCTTATCATTCTTTTTAATTTTTTTACAAACATCTTTTGAAGGTGGGAATTAGGAATTTTCACACTAATTTTGGAATAAAGCAATTGATAGCATGAAATAAAGTTAGTGACTTTTTCACCCTCATTTTGCTTGCATCTCATCAAATTAGCTAATTTCATTTTAGGAACCATCTGCACTTTAAAATGGTTATAAAGGCCTCAACATGTTCATTGAATACAATAATTGAGTTATTTGGTAATGTAGAAAACCAATCCAAGGAAATGTCTTTCAAGGATCGGGGAAAAAGCTTAGCCAAAAGTTTTTCCTCAAGCATAAAGTCACTACATAAAATAGTAAAGGCATTAACATGATTAGCAAGATCTCCCTTTCTTCCATATTTCTCAAATATAGGGATCTCTATACCTTGTGGCACTGAAGTTGTCAATATCTCCATGGATAGTAGGTTACTTTTGACATAGTATGAAGGTGGACCATTTTTATTTTTATTTATGGTGGAAACTTGATGTTGAATGGATGAAAGGATTTGTAAGAGGTGGTTAATGATAGGATCATTTCTTATGGTGTGCAATGGAGATGAATATGGTGGTGGTGTGTATGTGTTGGAAGGACTAGGGAATGGATTGCTTAAGGGAGGAGATATAAGATTTGATACCACATAGGTATAAGAAGCACTAGTTGAAATATTCAAGGTAAGTAGGATGCTACTAGTTGGTTGCATCTTTGTGGTCACTTGAGGATAGGTATAGGTGGAAATTGACATTATGGTTGAAGAGGGAGGAGTTTGAATTCCTCCTTGGAAAATGAATGAAATAGATCAACAAGGGGAGATTACAAGCATAAAGAGAATGATGCTTGATAAACTAAGTTAGCTTGAGGAGATCAAGAAGCAACATGAGTATAATCAGCACTAGGAGGAGCTAGCTTATCAATCCCATCTTCATGAGAAGGAGCTAGAGGCCCAAAGAATACAGTTCGAGGAGGATTTGGAGAGAGAGGTAGTTGCATAAAAAAAGCTTCTGCTTGCTCAGTTTCAAAGGCATGAAGCCCAAACAGCTCCTGCCATTTCAGTGCATCCTATTCAAGAAGAGGTTCATGAGTTTAAAATTCCAAGTTTTATGAAAGATGAGCTTCCTAATCCTCCTAAGATCAAGATTCCTAACTTTAGAGATTTTTTACCTTTGCAAGAAGCTAGGTTAGAACATTCCAAAACTATTATGCTTCAAAACAAGCCAATTGTAAAGCCTTTTCCTCACCAAGAGATTGGTTTTGAATGCAAACAGACTCCTCAAAAAATCAAAATCCTAAGTTTCCAAATTTCTGATTTTTTCGTGGAGCTTGTTGGCATTGGAGACCAGTCCATTAGGAAGCAGCCCCTTTTCCAACAAGAAATTCTAGAAATTTCCCAAGTTTCACAACCAGATAAATCTAATTGTCCTACCACTAATTTCCTATATGAGAATATATCTCTTGTCTTGGAAAATGACTCATCATTTGCCATAGAAGAAGCTAGAATTGTAAATTTATTGCATATAGCTATGGAGGAATATCGATTGGAGCAACAAAAGATCAAACAAGAAGGGGCTTCTCATGATGAATCTATTAATAAAGAGCTTCCTTGTTTGCTAAATGAGGATGTGATTTCAGAAAATCATTTATCAGTTGATAACATGAATGTTGCACATGCGGAGAGGGGCGATTCTTTGGAACAATAGAATATCGATGATAATTACTTTGAAGTATGTAGTTGGTACAATGATGATGAAGAGCTTGAAAGTCAGAAGCAATTAGTTGATGAGCTACAGGTTCAAGAATCAAGACAGCAACTTGAAGAGGTGAGAAATGGTGAGGTGAGTCATGATTGCATAGCTTCGTTTGATGATCTTCCATATTTTGTTGCTCGCATAATGAGGAACAAATCTGGCCATAAGTTAGCAACATGAGGTTGAGGAAGACAAGGATGATTTGGAGTGTCTTTCTTTGAGTAATAATGAAGATTATGAGTAGCTTCCTTTCTAGTGTAGGAAAGAGCCAGAGGTTATCATATTGATAGAAAGCATGCTAGAAGAGGCCGTCTCATTGTTTAGACATTTTCCTTCCTCCATTGAAAAGGAAATTTTTGATTTGAGTATTCAAGAGATTAAGCTACATGCAAGCATTGTTTAGGTTGAAAAAGAGAAAAGTCTAGATACTACTCTTCAAAATCTTCATCAGAAGGTCAATAATAGAAATTCAACCTTTTTCATTTCGAGAGGCTACCCCATCAGATGCTTAGCTAGTTTGGAGGCTACTGAAGTACCAGAGGTCGTGCTTGTACCCAATTATGAGGATGTAATCAAACAAGAAGCGGTTTTTGGAATTGTAGCTGAAGGTGATCAAGTTTAGCTCACTTGCCTAGTTCATGGCAGCGATATGCATGATCATTTTCAAAGTGCAATTAGGTTTCTTTGCAATTTTTATGAAATGCTGCAATAGTCTATTGAACATCTACTTGTGTTTCATGTTTTCTCAGCGACACATAATCATGTCATGCTTCAGTTGCTGATTAAAAAGGGGTGTTATTTCACCCAGCCTGTGAATGGTTTTTTTTGACCAGCTACTTTGGCTAGTTAGAGTAGGTTAGAGTTAGTAGATTTAGCAAATAAGTGCATTCTGTACATTTACTTTCAATAGTTTTGCTTTCCCTAAGCATTGTTGTGCTTGTTCTATTGGCCATCATGGCCTGTAGTTTGCTTTCAGTTATGTTCTTATTTTCTTTTGCTGCTATTTGGACTATTGCTATTCAAGTTTCTAAGTTTCAAGAAGGGGAAATTTTGACTCTATGCCCAATGGAGTGATTTAAGGAAACTGATCTATGCTTAGCAGGAAAGCATTTAGATGAAATTTCCAAAATGTTACCAATTTTTTGCTACAGCTCATTTGGTGGAGCTAGATTAAACATCGTTATATCTTAAAGTGAAATTATAGTTATTTATGAATTATTCTTAAGTGTTGTTTGCACCTTGTTCATTGTTTGTCAAGTGACATTTGTGCATTAAAATAAGGAAATAGAGTTTTAGGAGTGCTACTCAATGTTTTACAATTAAATGAAGTATAGAATTGAGCATATAAGCAATATATCATTTTAAATGCTTTCATTATTTCATAAAGTGATTCATATTTACATAACTTCATTTGATTGTAATAATCCAAATGATATTACAACATTGCATTGAGATGCATTTTCTTTTCAAAATGAAAAGCATAAGATGAAATCAAATATCCACACAAGTCATGGATGGGACTATCATAGTGCATCATTAATAGCACACTACACTATGGAAGATGCAAAAGAGGAAATCACATAAGTAACAACATAATCATGATTTCCTGATTGGTCGATGGTTGACACTGAAATGGGGCACCTTTTGTCTTCTCGAGCTTCGTTGACCTATAAGAAAAAAGACAGGGATGTCAGAGGCTCTGATTATGAAGATACCTATATGAATCACCAACAATAATGTATTTTGCTACCAATCATACACTAAAACAATCAAGTGAAAGTGCAGAGACATAAGCTAAAGGAGAAACATTAGTATGATCATCATATCTTGTTTTTATGCTAACATTGTTTGTTTCCTTGTGTAGGTATAGGGAAAATCACAAAGCTGGTTATTATTTGAAGACCAAGCATGTGGAGAAAAATGGCCTCCCACAAGGGTAGAGCTTGGCATGCTTCCCTTATTTATTACAAGTGGGATGATAAGAGATCATATCATCATATTCATCAAAAGGAAGTGATATACAATTGAAAGAGTAAAGCATAGTTATCTATCAAGCTATTAAACCAACTGTGCATTCATAAAAAATAGGTAAAGGCTTTCTAAAAGCTACAGGTGAACAGTGAGTTTAACCTGCTCAATTAATTCAACTGAGTACATTTATATCAAAAATTGTTGTATGGTTCACATTCTTTTGTTACAATGTTATTTGTTCATCATGATCATATATCATGCAAAGACCAGCAGTGTTCCTTTCTCAAATCAAGAATAGTGAACATGCATACATAATTCCTTTACAAGGAATATAATTGTTTCAGATTCATGGAACAACTTTGTTAAATGGATCATAAAAATGCATGAAGACTGCCAGGTTGAGGACCAAGAATATGAAAGTACTGGCAATGCATTGAAATGATTAACAAAACAATCATTTTCATTATGGCTCAAGAGTGAAAATTATTGCTTTAAATAGAGCTATTGTATTGCTGTTATTTAAAAGTAATGAAAGTAAACAATTAATATACACTAGCTAAAGAAATTGTTTTGTCATGATTCCAAACTATATCTTCAAAGAATCTCAAGTATTAGACGAAAAAAAAATAATGTGAACAGGTTTGACAAGGATCAAAATATGTAGAAGTCATCTTTAGAACAGGAAAAATATACATTAGACATGGTTTGACTGAGGGTTTGGAGTGTACCCCTGAAGAGACTATGAATACATAAGAAGAAAAATGAACAATCAATCCATAGATGTAAATCAAAGAGAAATGGCATGAAAATCAAAAAATATAAGCCTTAGGTTGTTTATACTTTGCATGGAATTTGATTAATAGACTATAGATTTCTAACTACAAACTTCAAGCCAATCAGAAATATCTCTTTAGATGTTTAAATGAACAAGCAATCTATAGTCTAAAGATTATAATGAAAGGAGAGTTCAAAATAGCATGCCGATGACACCTGAAAGTGTAAGCAAAGGATACCTTTCAGAATTTTATAAATCCATGTAAGGGCTTATGTTAAAATATTCAATTCTATCATATTATGGTGTTCCATGTTGAGAGAATGCATAGATTTCTTTTAAATAAAAAATACTCATATGGGAACTAAGAATAGCAAAATGCCATAGTAACAACACAAATGCTTGCTTATTCATACCTACACTGGGGTTTCATATCAAAAATATAGTTTTTCAACATTTCCAGTTTACCCATATGGGTATTTTATCATAACAACAACATGGGGTTTTGTCACATGTTTTCAACAACAAAAATGCATTCTTTTCATAAACAAAAAATACCCATCTGAAGGAAATTAAGAGCAAAAAAATACCAAAAGAAGTGCCATGTTAGGCCAGGCTGAGTTTTACATATGCATATTTTTTGTCTATTTTCATGTACCCACATGGGGTTTTCTACAGAAGGAGTCGGGACATACATTTTCCTTCATTTTCAGAGATACCCACTTTGGGGCTTTTGGTAAATTTCAAAATTTCTTCATTTTACAAGTACACATGTGCGGGTTGCAACCAGATAGCAGGATACGTGCATTTTCATCAAAGTAACGAATTTCCACATCAAGTTTGTGTTATTAGAATACAAATATATGAAAATCCTTTGATGGGTCAAGCTTTAACTGCCTTCAAAGCTCATGGTGAGTGTATATATGTGGGATTGTCTATGTAATGGCTAGAAATTTACAAATAAAAGATGAGAATTCATAAGCTTTCTATTTTTCATAGAGATGCCAATAGGACAAGAACAAAGACTTACCATTGTTGCTTGTGGGAGACAAGAAGCCACGGCCATAGCTCCACAGAGCTTCCAAAAACCAAGATTTCAAGCTCTCAAAATGGTAGTTGGGCTCTCATAGTGATCACAAGAAATAGATCAAAAAAGCAACAAGAACGAAGACACAAGATTGATCAGATTATAATCTTATGGCTATGGCCTATGAGGCCTTCATTATCATCCAAAGAGCCAAGAAATAAAATAATGATAACCAACGCTTACCATGAGTAGCAGAGGTCAATTTTGGTGAAGTTTTGACCATAATGGAGCTCAAATCCCTTTGGAAAAATAGAACCCTAACTCTTATATGGTGGCTAGAGAAAACACAAAGAGCCCAAGCTCAAGACTCGAGCTCTCTCAAATAAGCACATAAGGTAAGATAAAATACATTAGACATTGTGTTGTAGCCATGGCCTTAATGGCTTTCTTTCTTTTAGAATGAAGTGAAGAGCCACAATAGTATACAAATCGAGCTTACCTAGTGAAGAACTTGACTATCTGAAAGCAAGAATAAATATTATTGAGCATGTGAGCTAAGGTTTGAGCTCAATCATGGTGGCGGTGTGCTCTCTCAGGTAGAGACTAGTTTTTCCAAAATGATGATTGAGAAAATGAAATCATTTTTTAGGGTTTTACTTCTTTTTGTCTCATACCCTAATTCAAGCTAAGTCAAGTATTATGATTATCTAGAATATTCACATTTGATAATGGCATGAGGGTTAATTCAAATTTAGGTCTATATTATGATTCATTTAAAATCTCAATTCTAATGTTTTGGTGACCAAAATTCATATGCCTAGGTCAATGTCTCTAAGTCTTTAGGGCTGGTACTTATACAGTTGAAATTTATTTTTTTCCTTAGTGGAGAATGTAGGGTTCCAATACCTTAGGGTTTTGGTTTTTAATGGATTGTGAAGGTGATCAATGAGAGTATGAATGGTAAAAATCTTATGACCTAGGGGTGAAACCTTTGATCACTTAGGCTTTTTGTATTTTCAACGAAATTAGTTATCTATTTTATTTTTTAAAATTGATTTTGAAGAAATGAATTAGATTTGTTGATAAGAGGAAGTGATATACTTTGATATTTTTATGATTTTTTAAAGAAAAATCAAAGCATTGTATTGGTGAAAGAAGATGTAATTCTTTTTGCAAAAGATTTTGCAATCTTTAATTGCAAAAAATAGACAAATTGTAAGATCTGTAATAATGTAAAGTAGCAGTATAAAGCAATCCTTATTAAATGTTTTATGATTTCTGTCTATTTTTAATAGGTTATATTGGCTTTTTCCTCTTGGTTGAGTTTGAGCTTTATCTTGGAAAGATAAGGTGTTTTTCTAGCTTTTAAAGCAGATTCAGCCTATTTTTAGAGGATTTTTAGTTTGATTATAAAAGTAGTGTGCTTTTTTCTGCTTTTATGCAGTATTTCGGTATAGTTTGAAGCTTTTTTCCTTGAGCTTCTTTGTGAGCTCGGATTAGGGTTTCTTGAGAGTTATATTTTGAAAAGACTTAGTCTTTTTTCTTCTTCCCAGTTTAGAATACAGTTTCTTGCTCTTAGCATTCTGGAGCTTGTAAACTCAGTTGTACTCAATTCAGACAAATACTCTTTCAGTTTTAATAAAGTAGCAAATTTCTCGTTCTTATTTTTGTCCCAGTTTTGTAATGGCAATCTGATGTTTTTTTTTTTCAAACTTGAATCCTTATATGTATTGCTATTGTAAACCTTTGTTTAGAATTACATGTTTCAGGTTGCATGTTGTGTTTAGTTTTCTAGATCTCCATGCAAATCACTGATGAAGTATGTGCTAATGAGATTGTGAGGATTACTGTGATAGAGAAACTGTCATGAGTGGTTAGGTCTGAATTTTCATAAGTTTGGTGAATCATCTGTTAGTCATAGGATTTGTTTTCATGTTATCCCTTTATCCCTTTACCTAGAAAATACTTAGAATAATATTCATCATTCGGAGAACTAGCTCACTCTAGAGATTCCTTCTTCATTCATATCACCCACATCTGAAGAAGGTTTCCATGTTTCAATAGATTGTTGAATCTTGTATTCAGTAGGGTGCAAATCTAATTGACAACAGTACCATAAAAAATAGACCCTTCCCATTTTTGTGGTCTTCTAGGTCTTGTTTCATAGTGTTGGAGCTATGTTTCTTTAATTTTATGATGTATATTGGCTTCAACATGCTTATTTTGGTGCTAAAATTCAATGAATGACATCTTGTGAAGGTGTTGTGAAGTGTTGTAAGACTTTTCTAGATTCTTCTAGAATTTATTTAATGCAATTCACCTAAAACTAACCTTTTCATACATCAACAAGTCCTATATTGAAGTTTTGTAAAGTCTTGTAACTAGATTTCACAGTTTTCTAGACATATTTTCCCTATTTACACCCCTCTCATGATTTATTTTTTCTCTTTATGCCCTTATATGCTTATATTAAGTGTATTTTTGGGTCCAATCCCAACAAACAACATTAAACATAACATTTTTCCTGACACATGGTTTTGGGTCCTAGGTGGAACTCATTTGCCAAGGGTGGCGAATGAGTCCCCCTTAGCACCAAATTCAAAATATTTCAATTTTTTTTTGGGATTTTACTGAAATTCACTTCATGTCAGCCTGTGATGAGGTATGCATGCATACTAAGGCACACAAATTGTATAAATAGGCATTTTTCATCTCATTTTACATCTCATTCAAGTATTCAATATCCTAATATATTCAAGCAATCTTCAAGCACTCAATCATTTTGCATCTTCAATTCAAGCACTTTCAAGAACTTTGGAGCAGCCATTGACATCACTTCAGATCAAGGATGTGGTAATATTTTAATACTTGCATGTTATTCATTTATCATTATCTTCGCATGTCATTCATTTCTATTGGGTTTAATTACTAAAGTGGGGTTTGACCAAGGAAAACCCCTATTCTCTAATCCCCTAAACATTTTTCCCCTTTGCATGTGTCTTTGTAGCCTTTGTTTTGTAGATGTGACAAGTTTGAAGGTGTTGAAAAGTGGAATTCAAGTCAACTAGGCTCTTCAAATCAATTCATCATCTATGCAAGCAATTTGAGTGACTTTCAGCCCATTCTCTACATAATTGACCCTGATATCCATACATTCAGTCATTACCAGATCTGGAGTAGCAGTGCTGATGCTTGAATTTTCAAAAATCTTGGGGAGGACTAACTCACCACCCTTGGAGAATGAGTCCCACATGAAATTTGGAAATCTACATTTTGTCAAAAATCAACTCCCAACTGTCAGAAAGCAATTCCCAACACTTTTTCAATAGTAGGACTGATTCGCCACCCTTTACGAATGAGTCCCACTGTGAAAAATAAAAAAAATCACCATCATTCTAGACATTCCAAAAATCTCACACATCATCCAGGTGCACTCATATTTGACCATGTACTTTTTGTTTTGCATATTTCTTTCTATTTCTTCATCTTCCATAGTTATTACAATTCACAATGTATTTTAAAACATAGCATAAATTACATCTTTGCATTCATTTTAGATCATTTTAATTAGTCAATTGCATTTATTTTAGTTATTTTACATCACATCACATCACACATGTCATTAATTTGAATGAACACAAGAATTTTAGGAACTAATCTCTCTCCTTTTGGGTGGAAAACCCTATAAGTGCAAGAGAAGCATTTGGGTCCTAAAATCTATGTTTCATTTTGGTGAACTTGAATTTTGGAAATTTTTAAAACTTCTAATTGCATCCATACATCACATCCTATTTTTTATTTAGGACATTGGTTTCTTATTGCATTCTAGGATCTTTCATTTTTCATTTGTGAAAAACTCATTTAGTTTTTATTCTTGCATTGAATTTCATTGAAAAAATTGAATCTCTACATTATGTGCATGTTTTTGCATTCTAAAAATAATTTAAATCATTCTCAAAATTCTGAAAAAAAAAAAATTGCATCCTGGGACTCATTTGCCACCAGGGAAAATCAGTCCCTCTGCATATTTTAGACATTAATTTTGCACTATTTTAAGCATTTTTCTGCATTTTTGTTTCTTGTATTCATATCTCTATTACAATTAGAAAGATCTTCTGTTATTTGCATTTTACATTCTTAGATTATCTTGCATTTCCATTCACCCCTCCTTTGTGGTACTTGCATGAGTGTTTGGTGCCCTATTGATAATACTTTAGTGAGAAGAAGTTCTAGACCCATGGTATCCCACGATAGCACTTTCAATGTGGACCTTGGGATCTCATGAGCTCCTACTCCTGGTATGGACAATAGTGCATTAGGCCTTGACAATACCACTTCCATGCCTTCACCTTTCCATCCTATGCATGTTGACAACAAAAAAAAGTCTCTCAAACAACAAAAGGTTATTAACATTCATGAGGATTTTGCACATTTACAACAAGACTTGTCACTTGAAAACATTTCCACCACTAGCTATACCTGCTATTGAGAACCTTCATTGCTTAATTGAGAGTAATGATGGCTTGAAATTTTTAAAAAAAATTGTCAATATTTACAATAAACATGCTTCTTCAACTACCCAATCCACAAATATTCCTATAAGCCAAGGATCATCTCAAGTTACTCCTCCCTCAACTATAGCTTCCATACCAACTTACACCAATCCGCAATTCCATACAACTTTACATCAATTTAATTTTGTTGGTACTTCTTTCCCAATTTCCACTAGCATTCCTACTTCATTTGTGGCATTACAACCTCCTTCCACCACCTTCACACCCATTAATATTCCTTCCACTTCCCCTAACATCACATACACTCCATCACAATTTTCCCTTCCACCTCAACCCCATTATCTTGATCCCTTTATGACACAACTCCTTAACAATGTTTCATCCATGCAACACCAACTTGCCACCATTAGTTAAGCTCAAACTACTCCAACCACATATCTTCTTCATAGCAGCCCCTTATCATTAGAAATATTACATACCCCGATGCCACAAGGAATAGAAATTTTGAGATTTGATAAATATAGAGGACAAGGAGATCCTATCAACCATGTCAATGCTTTTACCGCCTTCTGTTGTGATTTTGTCCTTGACGATAAACTCTTAGTAAAACTCTTTCCAAGGACCTTAAAATATATTGCCTTGGACTGGTTTTCCACTTTTCCTATTCATTCCATCCATTCATTTAATGAATAGGAAGAAGCTTCATTAATCACTTTCAAGTACACATGATACCTAAAAAGACAATGCTTGACGTTATGCGATGTAGACAAAACAATGATGAAAAAGTAACAGATTTCATCTCTCGTTACCAATCCTTGTATGCTCAAGTTGATGTCCAAATTCCAGATGCACATCTACAAAATATGTTTATTGAGAACTTGCACACCAACCTCCAAGATAAGCTTACGATGATGAAATTACCTTCATTCATGCATTTGTGTACAACCTTATGTGAATATCAAAATTTGGTTTCAAGTCGAGAATCAAAATTCATTTTTAGTTGAGTTGACAAAATTGAAAACAACAATCAAAACCACAAAAACACACAAAATTTTTGCAAACCTAACTGAGGCTTCTTAAAATTTAGTTCACCTCCTTCACCCCAACCACAACCAACTTCACAAGTTCAAAATTCAATAGCCACCTATAAAATAGTCATGCCTTTTCATTATGGTGATCCACACAGACACTTCACTCCTTTAACTAACACCCTCCATCAGATAATGACACAGCTCATCCAAAAATGTATGCTTACCTTACCACATATTCAACCGCTTGATCCCAATCAACCCTTACCACCTAGCTTCAAGCCTAATGCTTATTGCCATTTTCATTGTCAAAATGGCCATGACACCAAACATTGCAAGCATCTTAAACATCTAGTTCAAGACCTCATTTATTTGGGTGAATTGACCATTATGGGTGTTAATGATCAAGGAAATAAGTCTATCACACACCCTAGTAAAAATATACAAATATTCACCAACCCTATGCCTAAACACACTACCTCATTCATCAAGGCTAGTGAACTGTACAAGCCTGATGTATTGACTGTCAAGATACACACATTGAACAACTTGATACATCTCCTCTTGTTTCCCAAGTGAGTCCTATGGATGAACTTGTTGTTGTGATAGGCGTTATCCCTCGTATGGACCAAACCACTCAATCTCTTGATATTACTTTTTCTACTAAGGACATAGTACTCAAGCTTCATGATGGTCCTCTCTACGTAGCTGGTAGAATCTATGATAAGCCTACTAATGGGATATTAATAGATCATGTTTGTGGTGAGAATGTGATCACAGAGGAGTTCCTAGTAATACATGATCTATATTAAGATAACTATAATCCACCGACTGCATGGATTAAAACACATCATGGTTTTGCATGCCCTACGATTGGATTGATCATGTTACCTTTAAAAAAATGATCTAATACTTTGGAGGTAATGTTTTCTATTATTCCACAATCTAAGCAATTTCATTTGCGGGTAGGCCTTCCTTGGCTTCATTCAATGAAATTTGTCCCATCAATCATTCACAAGTGCTTGAAGTTTCCACATGGAAATGAGATATTCATTGTACACCATAGTGGCTTTAATCCTTTATCTTCCAAAGGTAACTTTTCATTAGAATCCTTTTGGCCTGAACCCCTAGAACCTATCACTCCTTGCAAGGACTTCTTTTACATTGCTTATTAGAAGATTAAAGCCAAAAGGATTGTTGAAATATCCCTTCATCACACACCTTTGTCCACCCCCACTCCTCCTATCCTCGATGAAACCATGATTACACCTGCATCTGATATTCAACAAACCATCACTCCCTCTGAACAATCTCCTCTTGATACTTCCCAGCCATCATCTAAATGACCAAGAGACCAAGAAATAATTCCTGCCTCACTTCCTCGTACCAAACAAATATATAAAGCAAAAGAGAAAGTGGTTAATCCTTTCTCTTCAGTTTCTCTTACTATTCCCTTTTCAAAAGTAGAAGAACCTATGCCAAATCAATCTAATCCTACACCTCAAAAACTCCAAAATAGAATTAAACAAAACTGTGTTGCTCAAGAATGTTGGTGTCATCATCGTCTTTTGGCTCATACTAAAACCAATCATGACAACCATCTTTACCCTTGACAGAAGAAATAGATGACCATCCTAACCAACCACATGAAACTTCAACCCACCAATTGCAATAAAATGAATGTATCCAACCCACACTCTTGATACATCCATCCTTAGAAATCACTCTTCGTCCTCCTGTCGTTATTAATCTTCATGATGACGATGAAGATGTGATGATTGCTAACATAGATGAAATAATACACAAAAATTTGAAATCTCTATTTTCATCTACAATGAGCTTAAATGATAAATCCTCTCTGACAAGTGATGAACCTGGTACAACTTCTAGTTCAACACTTACGATCCCTCCTTTAAATAGTCAATCTCCTTCACATGACACTAAACATGACTGGGAGGCAGATGGCTTGATGGATGACCTGCACTTGTCTACTTAGTATTTTCT
The DNA here is from genome assembly GCA_007258455.2 of Sequoia sempervirens. NCBI lineage: Eukaryota > Viridiplantae > Streptophyta > Pinopsida > Cupressales > Cupressaceae > Sequoia > Sequoia sempervirens. The sequence continues at coordinate 12,770 of VDFB02298875.1, read as the reverse complement.
TTGCATTCCTTTTCCCTTTTTCTTTTCATGTATGTATCATGTTCCCCCATATCGTGTGTTTGATGTTTGCTCTGTTTGTACACTTCTTCTATATGTATCTCTATTCTTCTTCTCATGACTTTTCATTTTTTGTTTTTATTTTCCTTTTGGGGATGACGCAAAGTGTCGAGACACCCTATGTCTCTTCCATGTTGACCCAAATGGTCCTATTGCATTTTTGTTTTTGTTTTCTTTTGGGATGACGCAAAGTGTAGAGATGCCCAGTATCTTCCATGTTAACAAATGGTCCTTATTCGGTTTTGTTTGTGCTTTCCTTTTGGGATGACACACAAAGCATAGAGATACCCCATGTCTCTTCCATGCTGACCAAAATGGTCCTGTCCTTTCTTTCTTTTTTGTTTTCCTTTTGGGGATGATGCAAAGCATTGAGACTGAAATGTCTCCTTCATGTTGACTCACAATATTTTTCAATTTCTTTTTTTCTTTTCGCTTTTGTTTTCCTTTTTTGGGATGATACAAAGGGTTGAGACCACAATGTCTCTTCCATGTTGACTCAAAAAAGACTTTATTTTTCCTTTGTTTTCATTCTCTTTGTGTCATTTTTCTAGTTCTATGTGTATTTGGGGAATGATGACAGTTTCAAGCTCTTTCATAAAAGATAAAAAACACTGCAAGAATGAACATACTGACCCCAAATCCATAGATCCCTTTTGTGTTTGGTGTGCTTTATTTTCTACAAGGAAACTCCCTTCTTTCCTTTCTTTTCTCCTCCATCTTGAAATGATGCAGCTTAACTTTGAAACATATGACTTGGCATAGAGCTTTTCAAATTGGCTCTCATGTCTTTCTTTTTTTTCTTTCTTTGCATTTTTTATTCTTCTCTACTTTCAAGTAATTTCTCACAGAACAATGTATATAAATTCCTTTAAAGTGGGAGCATACATTACCATTATTTCATTTGCATTCTTAGCGAAGTTTTTCCATTTACGTGATGCATTTGTCACTTTGTGGATGACATTGGGTGTAATTTCCTTCATAAGTGTGACCTATCTCAGTATATTGCATTCCTCTTTGTGGTTTGATGCAACACACTACATCCCCTAAGTTGTGAATATCATATTCTTTGATTGGTCTTCTTTTGCAGATATTAGACACAATGTTCCTTAAGTGACTGACCTTGCATAAACTGAACAAGAATCCTTTGAACATATTACACAACAATTTACATATTGCATTCTCATTTGACCACCTTGCATAACACAACTTGCATGCACCATTTTCACTTTCTTTGGTTTTGTGGTACCTTGTTAAAGTTATCAAATGAATATAGCTTTGGCATGGTTAAGCGGGAAGTCCAACTAGCAGCATGACTTTTCCCCATAGCCACTTTCATGTTTGTTTGTGAGTGCATACCAACTAGTGTATGTATTTTACTTTGTTGCAAGATGGTGCGTCCCTTGGTCTTCCTTGTCCACCATGACACTTGGGTTTGTGACATGGTTTAACTGCCTCCTGTGGATCTTATCTGAAGATTGTATCAGGCATTGATAGGTCAACCTTTTGGTGCAATAGTAAGGCCAATAGTCCATACCTAGTGAACTAAGACCAACACTACAAGTAAGAGAGCTTGATAATCCAAGATCAACAACAAGTGTTTTTATCATAGGATGCCATGATTCTCGCACTTCATCTACTAACAGTATTAGTAGTACGACACCAAGTACTACAACTCATACAAGGGATAAACCATAGAAAGTGCAATGAACACAATATCTTATGCTTGCAATTACACTTGAAATGAGAGAAATTGGAATAACAACAATTCTACAAATTGAAGGTAGCCCAAAGAAGCACAAAAATTAATTTTAGATCCTGAAAAATGGGAAGTCAAAGTCAATAGGGACTAAGATGCCACTAAGGGTGTCTTGGTCGCACTAGTGAGATTCTAAAGTTCTAGAGACTGAAATAGACATCAAATAGCAGTGAGAGAGTTCTGAGCTAGAGACATTAAGAGGTACTAAGATGCTAGGAATTGTGTTTTAGTCCTCATAGAGGTTTTTCATAGACAAACAAAAAATTCTTGATTCTCTACAGTGTTTACAGATTTTCTATTCAAGATGTTGATGTTTAGAAAAAAAATATGCCAATTAATGCAAGGAAAATTAACTTGTAACAAACAATTGAATGCAATGTTGAATGATTTTTTTTCAATTTTGAATGCAATAAAAAAATTTCTAAATGAAATTAAGATAATGAACAATGCACTTTTTAGTTTTTGAATGAAATGAAATGGTGCAAGAAAGTAAAAATGCAATGTATATGCAAACATAAGAAAACCCTAAATGTAATTTCACTAAATATGAAAAAACCTAGATGCAATTTCACTAATGCAAGATGCAATGCAATAATGAATGCAATCTAGATCTAAGACTTTGATGGACTCCAAATAAAAAAATGAATGCTCAACAAGGTTGGGTTCACCAAAATGGTGGCTATGAAGAAGGGATGAATGTATGATGTCTCCCTCTCCTCCACTAATGACTCAAAAATGTCCTAGGATTCCCAATTGGATTAACAATAAACCTCTCAAGGTGAGTCAATTCTCAATGGGGAGGACCTAGGAAGGGATTCTTTAAAATTTTAGGGGTTCACCACCAAGAAAATGCTTGGAAAAGATAAATGAACATTCAACTCACAAAACCTAGTTATGCAAGCTAATTGATAGATGCAAATGATTAAATTATGCAACAAGGAGTTAGGATGTATGTACATGGGAAGTTTCAAAATGTTGTGAGGATTCCAAAAATGAAAAGAAGCTGTTAAAAAGTGCCATTGAATAAAATGACACCCTTACTGTTCTCTTAGTCCCACTACTATTTTCTAGGGTAGATGAAAAATATTTGGATGCTAGATCAGGATTTAAATGAATTTCTGACAAATATGTTTAGGATGACTAAGATGCTCTAAGTGGTGACTTATTCCCTTCTATAATTTATGAACTTTCTAAATGTGGTCCTAAGGGTTGATGTCTACACTTCATTCTTTTCTAATCTTACGTTCTAAAACATTCAGATTCGACCTGTAGGTGAGTTTATGTGAAGATGACAAATTTGTAATGCAACTTTGCAATTTTTCACTTTAAATGATCTTCAAGTCTTCAACCTAAATCTACAATCAAAAATATGTAATAAATGGAAAAACTTATTATTTTTTAGTGAATGGGGGTTTACCTTGGTCAATCCTCTTGTTGGTAATTAAACCTTGAAATGAAATAGAATAATGAAGGGAAATGATGAAGGAACAACATGCAATGCTACAACTCACCAAACCCATATTGTAAAGTGTACAAAATTATGTGAAATGGCTTCAATGCATATGGATCATGAAATGATTGCCTGAATAAAAACCCTACATCATAAATGTTAGCACAACAACACACATGATGCAAGAATATCTTTGATATGATACTTGAATCTTGATGATGGATCCAAATGCTTGAAATAATGCTCTAGAATGCTCTTGTGAACTCAATTTTCTATGATGAATGCTCTCACAAAAGACTTCCTTCAAAATGAATGAGGTAACCTTGTATTTATACTTATCCATGTTTAATATCTTTAAATTACATCACATCAAGATGACATATTTATTCATTAAATAAAGGACGCTAAATCTGACCAGAATTAGAAATTAAATCCCAAAAAGTACCTTAAGGGGGACTAAGACACCCTAGGTGACGTCTTAGTCCCAAGTCATGAAACTTGGGGCATAGACACCAAAAAAGGGCCCAATTAAGATGCCTCAAAATTAGGGTCCCAAGACCTTTGGGTGAAAAAGAAGCCCTAGGTGGGGTTTTATTCCTGACCCAAAAATTAGGGACACAGATGAAATAATTAAATTATCATTTACGGATTGGAGAATGTCAAGATTAGGTGGAAAACAATATAATTCATAGGGCTTGTAGATGTAAAATAGGACCAATTAACACATAAATAAGGATAAATAAAGCAAGTTAGACCCAAATAAGTGTAAAATTGCAAGGGTATTCATTTTACTACACTACAAAATCTAAAACTTTAGGGCTTATAAGACCTATTTGTGGCTTTTTTATTCTAAGGATTTAAGTCAAAACTTCATCTATTGATGAGAACATTTAGATTTAATGACTTGACAACTTTGTTGAGCACAATGTAGTGTTGAGAGGGAGGAAAATGAACATATAAAATTAACCATTCTCATTTGTAGATTAAACATCACATCACATAAACTAGAAGAAGAGAAGAAAAGAAATCATGCAACACATAAGGACACCAATACTTTTATGTGGAAAACACTATGAGGGAAAATTGTGGTGATCATTAACTCACAATATATGAAGCTCACTACTAACAAGAAGTACAATGTTGTTTTAGGTTCACAACCTATGAAATTGAAGACCAAGGTGAATGTAATGCCCATAATTTACACTAGGGAAAAAACACTACTAAATTTTAGTTTTTTTGAAAAGACGACATTAAACACCTATTAAATGCTATAATGTGTTGTGCTTGTTAACTAGCTACATGCACCATATGACCAAATGACGTGGTCCAAGAATAACATCATTGGCATGAAGCCAGAGGGTGGAGAGGGAGTATATAAACGAGTGGGTGAAGGAAGAGACCTTCACACACCAATACAAACTTGACAAATACAAGATTTATAAAGTTTACATTATCATCAAATTTGAATTTTAGATACATAATTTATTTATTTTTAATCTACTTTTAAAATTTTAATATTCATTTATTTAATTATTATGTATTACATTATTTATTTTTCTTTAAATAAATAAATATAGATAAACAATTCCTAAATATATATTAAATATATACTCTAGGAAATAAACTTAATGATTATAAGAATGAGGAATAGCTTTTACAAATAAGTATACATTAATCATTTTACATATTAGATATTATTATTTTCCTTTAAATAAGAGAGGAAAGAAGATAATAAATAAAGAGAGCTATATGGCTCTTTTATTTTCCTTGTTTTTTAAAAAAACTCCATAGAGTCACGTGAAGCTCTTTCCTTGCTTTTATTCTTATTTTAAACTATTAGATTCTTTTCTTTTGTATTTTTTTTAAGAGTGTGGGGAATATAGTATTATTAAAACTTATCACCTGTGTATTTATACCCACCATATTAATAAAACAAAACTATCTTAATGATACTAAAACCAATGAATAAAAAAATATATCAAACCCAAAAATTTGTATTCCCTCTTTCTTTTCTTAAAGCTAAGGAACTTCCAATAGGTATATTTTAATATGTGAAGCTATTCAATATTTTGTCTCTTTCTACTTTATTGAAGGAACTTGTATCTTAGGCATTCCTACGTAGACTTTTATATGCACAGAGTGAATTCCCACGGGGAAATAATAGGATAACTTGAAAGGCCACCGTGAATGATGCATAATTATGTATCATTTATAAAATCATATGCGCCAATAGGGGGATCCTGTAGTGACGCTATTACCAACTATGCTATGCATTCAATGCTCTAAGAAAGCAGGTTTATACTATATGAAACAATACTTTTCTGAATGCAAGGATAGAATGAGTGAAGATATGGCTTTTTGTTTGCTAAATACTACTCAATAATATTATAACATGCAAGAGCTGAAATAAACTTACATGTGTTTTATCGAAATGCTCTAGAAACAAGAGTTACTGTGAAACAAATATATATTTATATTATACGGTAAAGGAGATTATGAGTTGGCCGTTACAATGATAGAGACACATTTACAACACTCTCTACTATGCGATGATCATTGGGCAAGGCAGTGAGCTTGAATAACTCAGCGTCAGTAGCTATAAAAGTAGTTTGACCAAGTGATAACATTAGTACGTGAATGGTCCACTCAGCCAAGTGAACCACATACAAATAATTTGCATCATATATCAAATATAAGTTTAACTGTATAGCCAGCCTAATTGGTGGGATGTCACATGATAGATTTCTATAACTACATTGCATAAAATTTCACATCCATTTTGAAACTCTCTAAATCCTAATATGTTTTTCTTTTAAACTTTATCTTATTGTGTAGGGTGAATCGCGCCCAATGCAACATTAAAGATAATGCACTGACTAAAAACTTAGCTCTACTATTCATTGACTAATTTGAACCCTAATCCAGTGTGCTTCTAACACAACCTCCTTCGCTTGAGTATAACGGGTAAACCTACTAAGAGCAGCGGATGGAAACCATTGTCTTCTGCCATGAGGATCATTGTGGTGTTGCACCAAACAAGCACACACCCTCTTTATTTGCAGACCAAAGTCTCTACAAGGCACACACACAAGGGGTGATGGCTCTTGTATCTCCTTCATCCTATCTAAAATTCTGAGTAGGCATCGGGTACAGGTTGCAGGATTTGAGTTTTATATACATTAATCTTCATACATCTATTATTTCTTCCTATTATTAATTTATTTTATTTTTTTGTTGTTAAAACTAGTATTGTCTATAGGAAGTGGGTGGGAGAGCATTCTGGGAACAAAGTTCAATCCATAGTTCATGTCTCAGTCATTATTTTTAGTTGACAATGAATGGTGGATCTTCTATTATTATATTTTTTTATGAGTAACAATAACCCTGTATTAGATGATGCATGTGTTTACTAGAATGTTGTGTGCAACTATCCTATATCTCCCCCTATTATTAATTAGAAGTACTATTATAAAACCTTCACTTTTAGTGCTAACAAAGGATGAAATATAGATAGTGTAGCGATAACCCTTTTCTTTTGGTCATTTGTTTTACAGAGATAGGAAACTTTAAGCTGGAGCCATTGTAATACTTCCAAAAAGAAAAATAAATACATTTGTATGAAGATTAAAAGAAGGAAGATTATTGCATTTCTTTAGCAACCTTATGAATCCTTTTTTTTTTTTTCTCTTTTCAGAGTTTACAAATAGGAGTCCTTTATATATATCTTTGTAAGATAGAAATACATAAAAGTTTACAATATTTTGCACTATATGCACTTTTAGACTTCTAAAATGAAGTATTTCTTTGGACTATGAGAAGGAAGATAAAACTTGGAATATCAACATATTTTTTCTTTCCAAAATAAAATACATATTTCTATCCCTTGCACAATAGTAAGATATTTTTCTGTTGTAAGCATTCATCTATCTATAACTAGCTGTCTGTTGGAATCTTTCTTTGGTTACATTTTAGTTTGCACAATAACTAGTTTATAAAAGAAAATATAATGACAAAATAAAACTTTCCTATTTTTTTAAATTTATTTATTCATAGCATCAATGTTCTATACGTATTTTTTTTCCCATACACTTTTCACAAAACCAATAGTTTGATAGACCAGGCAGATTTAACATTCAATAAAATTAACAATACTTAACTTGTATACTCGAAATGACTCACGCACTAAACACAACAATATTATGACTACATTGAGGACACATTTGTCTCCATTTTATTTACAATAGCCTTTCATGGCTATGACAAACAGCCCAAAGGGGGCAGATTTTCTTTGACATGATAACTCCAACTTGATCTAAAGGGTACAAGCTATCCCAAGGACTGTTTAGCTTTCTCCAACCTGCACAATCCACACAAAATTTTCTCTAGAAGCCAATGGTGTGCTCACCTCCCAGCCTTTGGTTGGAAAACCAACCACCCCCGAGCTAGGAGGCACCTTGGGAATTGGGTACATTCATGCAAACCAAATACATTTAACACTCAAATACACAAAGAAAATATACACACCCACCCAAGGGGAATTTTTCACATAACAAAGAGTTCATTATGAACCCAATACAGGGGGTGGAGGTGGACTACGTGCTCCATTTTGAGGACCCAAAAAAAAAAATATCATGAATAAAAATCACCAAATTTTCAACCTTTCAACTACAAACCCTTCCTCCACATCTCCTTATCCACCCAACCATTCTTCACATTACAAAACACATAGGGGTACTCATACCCATCTTTTAAACCTCTCCTTTTAAAGGAGGAATAACTTGTCCCCATGGAGGTTCCTAGTCTATCCATCCCCAAACTTGGGATGCTCTTCCCAAATTTTGGTGAGCCTATCCCATTACAACCCTTTTTCCCCACAATGCTCATGCAAAGAGAAGAAAACACAAGAAAACAACACTTAATAAAAATAGTTTCAAATGCACAATCACATGTACATAGTGCATACAAATTTGACAACATAAGAAGAAAAAAAAGTTTGTTGTTCCTACCTTAATCCAAGCTTTGGAAGAAAATTATGTGAGTGAGCACAACTCCACCTCCTCCAAGCTTGCTTTCCAACCTCCCCAAGCCAAATCCAAGATCTCCCCAAAAATTCAAGTCCAAAACCAGAGAATGCAAAAGAGAATCCCCAAAACCCTTGTTCTTAGTTTCTCTTATAGAATTCAACTTTGAATTTCTTTTGAATGGGGAAGTGACACTTGTCACTCACCCATTCACCCTCCCAACCACATTCACCCATGTGTGCTCTCACATGTGTGATAACTTGGGGGACTTTCAAGACAATATAGAGAAGTGGGAGTGGAAAGGGACTAGTCCCCATCCCACTTCTCAAAACCTTATTTTCGCCAAACTTCTTTAAGGCCTCAAAAAGGGTGCCCAATCATGAAACAAACCCAAAATTATAGTCTGAAAAGGTTCCTAACCCATAGGTACTTGACCTAGGGACCTTAAATCAACAAAAACACTTAAAAACTCAACTTTTCAACCCTCAAAAAGTGCCATAAAGATAAAATCCGAGTTTGTCCACTTGGGTGGACAACTCACCACTTAAATGGATTGACATGGAAATTAAAACCATTTTACAAACATGCACAAATAACATCACAAAGAAAATACATTACAAAATTGAACTATAGTCCCTCTATATGAACTATAGCTTGGCTTCACTGGTAAATTTACTCAGGGTTCCCAAAGGTCACCTCCAATTTCCATTGGCCATGGAAAGTGTACCTGCACACTCGATGCACACGTTAATCCATCCAATTAATCATATATCAAAACATTTGAATCACCATTTCATATACACAAGATTCCATCCAAATAAATAATATATCAAAACAATTGAATCATCATTTCATATAATCAATTTGCATAATTTCACATAGCATATATATCTCATATCATAACTAGAACAAACATTTATCATTTATCATATCCAATTCTTTTTACCTTAATTTTCAAATTTATCAAATTATAACATGGTTTATTCACAACACCTATTTCATTTGTTCATCATTTTAAAATTCAAACTGAACAACCACAGTAACTAGCACAATTTAGGTCAACCATCATAGTTATCTAACTAAGAATGTAGCATCATAATAAAATCATCATAAGAACTCGAATGTCTAAATACCATAATAAAATCATTATAAGAACTCAAATGTCTAAGTATCATGTCATCAAAAGTATCTCTAAGCATAATCAATAACCATAACTCAAAATAGTCTAAATACTAAGTGTATCATAGGGGTAGGCCTCAAAATGAACAACCTTAGAGTGAGATACTAAGGACCTAATGAGAATAATTTTCTTAGAATAGGGTACATGAAATTTATAATCAGAAATAAGAAGATAAGCTACTATGAAGAAACATGTAACATATGTTGAAATTGTAGTTCCTTTTTTGTACAATTAACTATTGACACAAACTTCACACACTTGATATTTAACATAATTTTTTATCATAAATTTTTTTTAAAAAATGATTTTAAAAAGTAATTTTATCTTCTATATATATCCTCCACAAAAAAAATAAAACTTCAATTAGGTTGGCTCTAATAAAAAAATTTAGAGGAAACATATGATATCACACTTGTCGACTCTAGAAGCATACATATTATTGCAATAAAAATTTAATTGTGTATTGAAACATGACATTACAAGACTTGAACATGCCATAACACATCCTTCAAAGTAAAATTAAATAATCAAGATCAGTCTCTGATGGAGGAAACATGTAAGGGGAAACAACCTACAAATGCCACCAAAAAATCATACTTTTCCGAACTTTATATGACTCCATGAGACCAAAAGCAATGGATCAAAAACAGTAAAATATTGGGGTCCATGCATAATATCTTCAACCCTCTACTAAAAAACTCTTTGTCATCAAGTATGTAATCCCTTTCAAACAAAATGTATATATTTCCAGGAAAATGCCTGGGATAGTTATTTAACTCCCCTTCTTCAAAGCATGCGGTGGATATGATGATATTCCCACCCTACAAATCCCCGAAATCCCGGAAATAAAGCAGCAAGCTCAATCGGTGGTATATAGTTTTACGTTATAAAAGAATTATTTACAATCTATTATACGTACGAACTGGAGTGGTTAAAACGTATTTTGGAAAATTTTTAAAGTAGAAAAGATATTCAGATTCAAAATGGCTTCTGGTTGGGGAAAACCTTCGCTCATGCTTTGTAGTTTTACATTATGTGGAATTTTTAACTTTTAAGTAAGGCCAACAAAATTAATGGATAATATTTTCCTCTTGAATTATGGGCTCCAGTAAAATAATGGGCTCAATATATCCTTTACTCATTATGCTTTCACATGTGCTACACCCACCTGATTGCGGATCACAACTCTGTTTCGCTATGTACCTTTCCCCAATCTCAATCTCAAAACCCACTCCATCACTAGTCACCTAGAAATCATACTCATTTAAAATAAACATTTGCATCCCCGCATACCCCCCCCCCCTTTGTATTCAAAATTTCAACTCAAAATGGAATATCCAATTAATATTTTCTCCTCTAAGACATCTTCTATCACTATTTTGAAGAGAACCACCCATTATAAAAGGAAAGCCCTTTCATCTCTTCCTAACCTAGAAAGATTAATATGGGCTACCTTTGGTTCTATCACAATAAAAATTGGTGATGAGAAAAATCCATATCATAAGAGTGTTTCTTGTAGTATGTCAAGTGAAAGGGGATCCACCATGCTAGCTAGTGCTATTTAGAATAAGAGCAATGATAACAAAGGAAATAATATGTATCTAGAGGAAGTTGTATTGGGCTCTTTTAATGAAGAGTTCCTTCCTAGTGATGATGAGGAAAGCCTTGATAATAGTGAATAGGAATATGAAGGTGAAGAAGTTAGTGAGGGGGAAGAAGAATGGCACAAGGGGATCGTGAACATGGCCATCTTTGGCATGATCTTCAAAAAAATTATGATCAGGAAAAATTAGAATAAGAAAGGAAACTACGAAGAGGACATCATTTAAACTACCACTACAGAAAATATGGAGGATAAAGACTAACATAAAGTGCTTGACAAGCTAAAAGCTGATTGGAACCTTATTTGTAGTCCCAAAGATTAGTGGTCATCTATTAGTCATCGTTTGTTGTGTTTTTCTTGTGTTAGTTTTGTGCCCCTCTATCTTTATGACTAATTTTTTTCTTCTTGTCTCTCTTAGTCCTATGTGCCTCTTTTTTTATTGTCTAAAGCTTGAGGTGTTAAGGCCTCTATTTTGTATTTTTCTATTTTGTTAAACTCATTGATTCAAGGGACCTTCCCCTACTTGAATATCAATAATATTTATCATGGTTAGTTGTTTATATTTAAAAAATCACCCAAATTTTTTTAGGAACATCTAGGAAGTGTTTTCAAAAGCATAAACTAAATAAAACTAATATTCAAATATACTAGTTTAATGAAACACATTTTTCTTCTTAAAATATTGTAAACAAAAATTAATTTTATGAGGATTTATTTTTATTTATATAATGATCAAGAAAATAAATTTACATAATTTAGGGCTTTGGGATTAACTAAAATATGGTTTATTCATGTACCTATAGATTACTCTTATTTATCTAATTTTGTATACATATCCATCCATTATACTTAATCTCTAATCTTACACAGTGATGTATATATTGGGGATATCTCATATTAGTTGATTAGATTGTATATTTTAGAATATCTATTATATTATATTTCTTAATGCTAGATTATATTTGTTGTATTCCTATTTTTGTTACTCTTAGCATCAATATGTTGGATTTTATTACATCCGTAGGAAATAATATATTGTATCAAAGGATGTATGATCCTTATTGATTCATCAACTTAAACAAAAAATTTCTAAATAGAGATAAATCATTCAACAAGTACATAAGGTTGTGATTATGAAAGAAATGAGAACGATCACTTAGCTTCTTTATAGTGTAATGGTGTAGACATAATAAAGACACTAAATATTTTTCTAATTTTTCACATTGTATTCAATAGTAGCATAGAAGTTTGTGCTTTTTCTTTTTCCTATAATATAGATTAATTATTTTAGCATACTTACTTTATATAAAAGTACTCTATCTTTCAACAAATCCTAGATTGATCTTTATATATTTCCTTTCTTAATCCTCATTTCCCTATCATACGTCTCATATCAATATATCGGATAGGTGGTAATAAAAATATATCATTAATACATTTCCATAAAATTAGAGTTGCAAAAGTAGCACCCCTCAAAATTAACATCTTGAAAATAGATTAAATTGAAATTAGAAGACAAAATCCTACAATGTTAGTTTGGTATTCCCTTTAGTGCACCAAATACAAGTGTTCTATTATCATTTATTTTTCAATAATGAGATCAAAAATGCATTTAGAATATACTAGAATGAATGTGATAAATTTCATTAAATATATGGCATAGAGTTTCATGACCATATATTTAACACTCAAGGATAGAAAGG